>JABCKG010000060.1:0-44002 GCA_018851835.1 Hypsizygus ulmarius | reverse complement strand
CGATCTTCGTATAAATTCATGTACCATTTCGCAAGGGAGGGTCGGAGTTTAAAATTGGCAGGGATTGCGGGGACCCAAGAACAGTGACACGTCTTGTAGAAGGGCAAACACGTGGTGGGAAAGTGTCGAAATCTTGAGGGAATCCTGAGATCACCCAAGGTCCGAATCAAATCCGAATCCCACCTTTGACCATTTTAGGCATCCGAGCTCTGAGGCTGTTTCCCCTAAACGTTTGCCTCGCCCCTTCTTAGTCTTCGGGGCTCTGATAAAGTGCCGGACCTCGTGTGAATCTGGCGTGGCTCCTCCCCTCATTACTATCAAACAGGCCAGCCAATCTTCGAGAACATAGTAGGGTTACTGCCGAGGACGAAGACGACGAGACTCTTGAGATGGTACAAACGTATGGAATCATGGCGGAGAACTCTTCTGAGCCAGGTGGGAGCCATGCTGGGGAGCACGCTGCGTTGTTGGGTGGCGACAGGAATATGGCGACGAATCTAGCCATTAAACCTGATGGGCACGCAAGCATCGTCAGTTGTATCAGCAACTTATCAAATACTATCATAGGGAGTGGTTCGTATTATTTCTTCTCTTTCATTGACAGTTTAACCTAAACCACGTGTGACACAGGAATGCTCACTTTCCCATTGGTGTGTACTAGATTCCTTGTAATCAAGGTATACTCATGAAATCATCTGTTACAGGCCATGGCCTCGGCTGGTATAATCCCCGGAATTATTACCTGCATTTTTTCAGGATCCGTCGCAGCATTTGGACTATATCTTCTGACATTATGCGCTGCTCAAGCTCCTCACAGGCGTTCATCCTTCTTCGCCGTCGCACAGCTGACATTCCCAAAGGCGGCTGTTTTCTTTGATGCTGCAATTGCTACGAAATGCTTTGGTGTCTCGATCAGGTGCGAATTTCATCACTCTCTGTGACTTCGTTAGCTTCCTTGTAGGAAGACTGAACCAAATTTTCCTCTTGCATAGCTACCTCATCATTGTCAAAGGACTAATGCCAAATGTCGTACAGTCTTTCTATCATGTCCTCACGCCACCATCCACACAACCCCCTCCTTGGACTTTGAATGGAGGAAATTGGATCACCCTCTTCATGATTATACTTGTGCCGCTGGCATTCCTGCGGCACTTGAACAGCCTTCGGCATACAAGCTACATTGCGTTATTCTCTGTCGGCAAGTGCTTCTTCGTTTCCAGATTCAATATATTAACCGAATTTACAGCGTACTTGGTAGTTATTGTCACTGTGTGCTACTTCTGGCCATTGGAGGGTATGCCTACACGGGGTGAAGTGCGACTGATCCACTTCACACCGAACTTTGTTTCTACATTTCCAATTCAAGTCTTTGCATTCACATGCTCTCAGAATGTAAGGTGGACGTCATTTGCCAAACACAACTCGATGGGCTGATCGTCTTCCTCTAACTAGCTTTTCCCACTTTACAATGAAGTCAAACACAACTCACAGGAACGAATGAATATCATACTTGGAGGATCAATCGGCGCTGCGACGTTGACATACGAGGTTATTGCTGTCTTTGGCTACCTAACTTTCGGTTCTCAGGTAAGTATTCTTTCATGCGCACTCAAACAGTCCCTGATTAGACTAGGTCGGACCAAACATTATCGCAATGTATCCTTCCACGTCACTATTTATTGCTGTTGGACAACTTGCTATTGTTATCCTCGTCTTATTTTCATACCCTCTTCAAGTACATCCTTGTCGGAACTGCCTCGACAAAGTGTTCCATCCAGGTCACGCCCGTTATCCTGTCAAAACAATTACGGATAGCGAGGAGAGCGACGAGAGCGACGACGACGACGACAATGACGAACACGCACATGCAGAAATGACGACGTTCAAACACACCATTCTGACGTCGGCCATCATCGCGAGTGGATTCACAATTGCTTATATCGTTGATGATCTGCAAATGGGCAAGTTCTGTCCCCTAGCATTGGGTTTGTCCTCTGACATCGGACGATCTTCATAGTTCTGTCATTCGTTGGTTCAACTGGATCGACGACAATTTCGTTCATTCTTCCGGGGTTGTTTTATTGGAAGGTATAGCCTACGTAGTCATCGACTTGTACTGAGTGCTGATCCTAATTGCAGCTTACTCGTGATGACCGAAGTAAGAGCAAGGCTTTGAACATGGCCGCGTTAGGGTTGGCAGTGTATGGAGGGCTTATCTTCGTGTTTTGGTACGTTATTGTCGTCACGTTCAATTACTCTTATTGAAAATAGCGCGCACAGTCTTGGGTTCAATATTTATCAGGTGGCACATCCACCGAGCGTAGAGAAGGGGGGACTGGACTTGTAGTTAGTTATAAAGTTATCATGGAGTGACTGAGTCCCAAGTTACCCGGAAAGGGGTCGTGTAATTTACCCACGGTTTTCTATCAATCGAGGATTTGAATTGATAGTTTTTACTTCCTTCGCTGATGTCTTGACCTCGTCGCCGTCCAAATATCCTGTCCTTTCCTTCATCTGCGTCCAATCTCCCTTGTAATCGTTGCAAGTTTTACTGAAAATGGCGCTCGGTAATTAGCTGCTCCGTCTGTCTCACCATATTGCTGAGCAGCTTGAACTATCTGTCGCGTCCCGTAGAACAACCCATCTTCATGCCCCAACCAGATTCACCTCCACCACCGCGCATCCTCTCGGCCGGCCAGTCTATCACGATCATGGCGGCATCCTCGAATCCTTTCCCCAATGCAACGAGCCCTGCTGCATCGCCTCTCCCCTTGACCGTGATATCAGACTCGTTCTCTATGCCATCTGTATCCACCACCCCACAATTCCAACTACCATCGTCCACTTCATTAGACTCCCACAACCGTTTCACCAGCGCCGAACCAGAAAGCGCCGCAACCACCTTGACTTCAGCCAGTGATGTCGACCCCCAGATTTTAGAGGCGCTTAGAAGCAAAGACAGGATATACGTGTTGAAACTTGGAGAGCTTATGGAGGGTCTCATTAACGATCGAAGGTGAGTACGTTGCCTGTCGTTGCTGTGCGCCGCCCATAAAATTATATGGCGCCTGTCACTCGACAATGTATTGGTTTTTCATATGTTGACCTTTGCACTTGAACCAAGGGCCCGGATCGATTTGACGCCCTCCACATCTTATCAGCGACTGCTTGTTCATCGCTGCTCAGCATACTATAAACTTTTGCCTGAAAACGATTCAACCAGCAAGGGCATCATTGTCTTACCAACTCCCGAGAGTCGAATGTAGGCGGCATTTTGTGACCTTTTATATGATTAGGCTCACCATCCATTTAATAGTCCTGCACGTAGGCTATGTGAACTCGTTCCGCCAGAAGCAACGACGCAACCTGCCTTCAAAATAATGCGACGGTCACCCCCAGAACGTCGTTCTAATAGGTCTCAATCGCAAGCAGGATCTATTGCAGGAGAGGATGCAGATCTTTCAGATGTCGAACAATCTGAGACCGGCAGCCAAGGTGGACGGAGCAGTGCTACTGGAGGTAGCAACAAGAAGCGAATGACGATTGAAGAACGCGAAGCTGCGTACAATGAAGCACGATCCAGGATATTTATGGACTTCGAAGAAAAGGAGAAAGAGAAAGAGAGAGGCATGAATGCTAGCTCATCTTCACTCAGTCTCGTTTCAGGTTCCGCCTCGACGAGTGCTGGAGGCGGCAGCAGCGTCGCTGATGATCTCGATGATATCGTCAGTTCACCTGCAACAGAAAGCGAGTACTCTGGTCCGTCTGGGCCAAATTATCGTGACAAGAAGGATCCTCGTCGTCTTTCCCGTAATGCTTCAGCGTCATCCTCGTCACGGTCCTTACGCTCGTCTGCTGTACCGTTCAACGGCCCTGGAAGTTCGCGTAATTCAAGAGCGCCTTCGCCATCGTTCACATATGCTTCTCTATACGAACCAGCGCCAGGTCAAGCATATGATCCGTCTATGTCTGGCAACCCTGGATACCACCCTTCACAGTATCTCTATCAATATCCGCCTCCGGCTCAACCTCCTAATCCTTACTTTGGAGGATATCCATACTACCCGCCATATAATCCATATCATTCTCCACCCCCGCAGCATAGCACTTCTGATCCCGCGACATCTTCTGGTGCCGAGGTTTATCTCCCGCCTCAGCATGGTGGGTACGGGCATAGTTATGGATGGCCACCACTACAGCACCCCTTACCATCCCCACCACAAATGCAGCATCCTTCGCAAATAGGCCCCCAATCAAACCATCACGGTATGAACCACATAAGTGCACCTCCATCCTCCCACAATTCTCAATATCCGCCGTATCTGCCTCCACCCCATTCGTACTTGTATTCCATACCTACCTACTACCCACCACAGCCTGGACAGCACATGGAAGCGCCACCCTCCCAAGTTGATCGTAGTATGTATGATGTGCCCAGGGGGAACATGATGGCCAACCAAGGGTCCAACAACAGCACTCCATCGATCGGGCGGAATGGTGTCACCAATAATTCAAACAACGGTCGTCATTTAAACAGGCATATTGGTGGCAACGGCGGGAAAGGTAGAGGTGCACCACTGATGAACCAAGGTCGATCCGGCTGGAGCTACGGTCCAGGTGTTGGACAAGGAGGACTTGTATTATCGCCTGGCTCTGTAGGCTTGGATGCCATCGGGCCACGACTGACTTCCTCCAGAAAACAGTCAAGCAATAGCGTCGGTAGTTCAGGAAACAGTCGCAGCTCCTCCAATTGTGACGATGTGTCATCAACTGCGGTGAGAAAAACTGTTTTAATGCCACTATTCTTTTAAACTGATTGTTTCCGTTTGACAGTCCTCGTCCACTACGTCTTCGTCGTCGAGGAGAACATATACCTCGACAACATCTTCACAACATCCTCTACCTCCTCGTCCTGATTGGGCTGTGGGACTGAAGCCCCAACCCACTCTTCATGCGACTCAGCCCCGTCACCACGACCACTCGCACTCCTCCAATTCTCGAACCATGTCGCCTATTTCCACTTCTCGAAGCCTCAATGGCAGCTCATCCCACACAAACCATCATACGCCAACGCAGCAGAAACCGCCGGCACCATTGCAGTCACCTACTGACTTCCCACCGCTAATTTCTGTTGCTGCGACCCCAGAGAAGCGAGTTCCTGTGGCTTCTGGAGCCTGGGGAAATGCATCAGCCCGCTCCATACATATGCCAAGTCCTGGTTACCCTAACTCGAACGCTCTCGTGCACCATCCCAACGGAGTTGTCGACTCAGATGTGCAATTGGAAGAATCTGATCGTGGATTTGAACGTCCGCCGCCAAAGGTGAGTACAGACTCTGGGTGTTGGCGGATATTTTCTCATCACATTTTTTTCCCCTCAAGTCTGCAGAGTTGTTTAATCCTAAGGTACTCCGAAGGCCTTCTGGAGACAAAGCTGTGCAGGGAGAAAAGGAGAAAGAACGTCCTAGGAGTGGTGACGTGGTGACGACGGCGATTCTTGTTACGCAGGTGGAGGCGATTACACTGCAGGTCCAAAACTTCGAAAGCCCAACATTGGGTGCATTGTCCAAGGAAACTTCCTATGCGACAGCGCCCACCGAGTGAACTTTCAGCGGGTGCTTCCTGTGTGGTGTTTTGTGTACTTAGTGGTGGATGTTTGTTACTTCCTTGCTCTCAGATCGTATTCTCTTTTTGTATCTTGTTAGGCTCCTCGAGTATATCTGCAATACTAGAACAATTCATCAAATAGATAATTGCTTTGTTCAGATAACGCGGTTTTCGTCGACAGCTGGGATGTGGGGGACCAGTGAACTCCCGTGTTGAATGACGTTGAATGCTTGGCTGGCTTTGGCCATGTGTACCTTTCACCCTCATCACAAATACCCAATCTCTCCGATTGAATTTCACATTCTTTCGAAATGACCACTCCTCGCCTGAGGCATCGACCTCAAACAGAAGAAGAAGATGCGTCCGCACTGAAGCTCGGGCCAGGTTGGGAAACCGATTTCTCTAACCTCTCCAGACCATCAAATCTGAAATCCCCTTGCAGAATTTAACAATGCGGGTTGTCTACTCATTTCCGAGGTTAAGTATTTGCTGGAGAATAGGGATAAAGATGCCCCCGATACAGCGTATGTGGTCGCGATCGTTCACTATGGTTGATGCTTACAGTCGCCATATTGTCAGCGTTTACAACAAAACGTTGGAGTATGTTAAGACATTCACCAAGTTCAACACGACCGACTCGGCGAGTGCTGTAAGAGAGTGAGCATTAGAATGCTCGACTTCTTTTTACACATGTCTGAATTCACTACTGCGCAAGAACTCTCCGAAGAGAGCCTGCATTGACGCAGTTCGAGACAGCACAGATTGCGAACCTATGTCCCGCAGATTCCGAGGAGGCTAAAAGTATCATTCCTAGGTGACTACCTATGTGGTTGAACACTCGTCTGTAGGCTCACATCTTCATAGTTTGGTCAAGATCGACGATGATCGTCTTCAAGCCTTGCTTGACGAGATTCAGACAATGCGGAAGTTTCAATCTTAGATTTAGTACTTTTTATCTGAAATGAATCATGAATTGCATATGAAGCTATCAAACTAGCCCTCCGTGTCAGCTAGATCTTGCTTGCTTATGGGTGCTTCCTCATCCTCTTCTTCATCCAGATCTCTACTTTTGTCCGTGAAGCTCGTCGCGTCGAACTTCTTCTTTTCCCTGAAAGGATTTTCACGTCGCTCCCCTTTCTTGATGACCGCTATGGGAGGAATTGTGCCTTTCGAATTCAAGTACAGCAAATCATTACCAGCATACGCATCAACAGCTCGCATCCAGGCATCGAATCTGCCATAGAATGCAGTCAAAATCAGAAAGAAACAAGGATAAAGGGATGCAACGCACAGCCCATAACGGTCCTCGACTTCTCGCATGTTGTCATAAATGAATTTCTGTTTGAATATGTCGATGGCTTCTCGGTGGCTGTCAAAACTGACGGGTGGTCGGAAATCTGGGCCTGAAGGCTCCCGCGATGCATTGACGGAAGCCATTCGGGTATTGTAGGAATCGAAGATGGGCTCTTCTAGTAGAAGTCCAAGCGAAGGCATTTTTGGCACGAAGACGACACGAGGGCCATACAACTGTCGGGAGTATAAGTGGCTAACTGGGTAGAGTAAACAAAAAAGCACTCACTTCGTCAATGATCTGTTCTGGCGTCTCTGTCCGGCACGACAAAACGAGGCCGGACATCATTTTGCGCTATCGGCACAAGCATGAGTGCGATAACATTTAAAAATGCACATTTATAACATACGATCTAGCACGTATATGACAATGACAATGACAATGAGATAAGGCATTATCGGCAGATGAGTCTACAGTACCTGGTGAAGCATGAAGCTTTGGCCATGGAATAGGACGCTTATCCATTCAGTGTCTCCGTATACGACAGGGTCCGCAATCTGTATTGAACATCAAATAATCGGGAAATTGGATGAGGAAAGTTTGCTGACCTCGATCTTTTTCATATGCCTTTGATTGCTACGATCACTGAACTCACGGGAAACTGTGAAGTTATGGAAGTTATGCGTTCCTTCGTATTTCTTTACGGTTCGTCTGAGCTTCTCCATCTGCTCAGGCCCTACTCTCCAGGCACGCTTACGAGCAAGTTCTTCCTCATGCGAACTGTCTTCGACTGACCAGAACGAATGAGTCTTTGCCTTTACATCCATCGTTGATACCTGTGGTTCCGGAGTGACAGCAGACGCGTATTGTTGAAGAGTGCGGTCGAGGCCGCTTCCAGGTTTAGGGGGTAATAGCAAATAAGTAGGGAAAAAATAAGTATACTTCCGACTGTCGCAGATTCTGCAATTTACATTTAGCTTGGATCGGGTGGAAAGGTTTCCAGCGAGACGGACAAACGCGCGTTGAATGAGTTTTGCACTCGTACCTAGCACTCATCAGAGAGATACTTGTGACAAACGGTATAAAAGACATACATATCCCCAGAGACGGATCTCCGGAGGCAGCTCTTCATTGATACGGGCTACTATGTCCGGCACGTCTGGGACAGACGTGATCATTTTGAGAGACACGAGGTTGCCTGCAGCATGAACCCCTGCATCTGTGCGCGCAGCACGAGCAAGGCTTATCTGGTGGTATTCGCTTGAGCAATAGTCCCAAAATACGAAGATCTCCTGCACCTTGACTGGATCATCCGCGTTATCCTGCGATACGGCACCTGCTCGAACCATGGCTTGGAAGAGGACACCCTCAATGGTTTTTGTGTGGTCTGGTTGGCTGTAAGAATGATGAGATGAGAATGTCAACCCTTAATAATCTCGTACATTTGCATCCCACTGTATCCGGAGCCGCAGAAACCAATGAGAAGAGCGCATTGTCTTTTCGGTAGTCGAGGTGTTTTGGGACGATCTGGATTCTCTTCACTGTCTTCCTTACGAGTCCCGCGACGGCTGCGCCGTGCAATCCGTGAGCTCTCCTTCGCCTTCCGCTTGCCAGTCTTCCCTTTCGCTGTAGTTTCCTTGCTTTTTGTGTCCGTCGTTGGAATGGCATCCGCGTTTGAAAGTTCTTCATCCCCGACTGGAATGCCAGATGAGTTTTCGGCCGGGATTCCTTGCGATGGCTCCGACTCTATTGGCAGAGGTTCGCTGGAACATCCTGGCTCTAGGAGAGGCGACGAGGTGTCAGACGGTTTGAGTCGTTTGGAAGACTCCGCAGGATCTGAAATTTGCTCATCCTGTGTCGGACGTTTCAACGCGTTCGAACCGTTCATGTCACTGAATTCGTACTTGATTGGGCAGTTCGAATACCGTTGGAGCAATGGTCGTCGGCCACCAATGCGAGTAGGAAACTGTTCAAAAAGCGAGGGCTTATAACGGTTGAGAGCAGCGATGAACCACCTGGGCCTTGACATGTGGTGGAGCCACAAAAAGTAGACACGATCATCAGGTGCTAGTCATAGTTCAATTTTAGATACCTCCCATACATAAACTACATCTCGCGCGACATAAATGACAGATATCTATATGACATAGAGAGCTAAGTCTGTGAACACTTGATAACCACCTGATCCTCACAAGCACGATACAAACCCACAAGTCTATCATATGTATCAACGACAGAACTTTTTGGCTCTGCAACGCACTGTAGACCAGTAATTTCACCTCCAGTCATGTCCTCAAATGTCCTACCCTCACTGTGCTGAGTCCTCCACCAGGCGTATTTGGCCAACAGCGCACTCCCCATACCCGCTGCCTCTTTCGTGGTAGAGATAAACACTTTCATGTCAAATATGTCCTGCCAAAGTCTCATCAGCCCGTGAGATTGAGGTTACAGAGATCAGAGTAACACACCGCTGCAAGCTGCCTAATTGTCTGGTTCGCCGACGACCCACCAGTCGCGACGAGTCGTTTAAGGCGAGGTGAATGTTCCGGCATTATATCTGCGATTCGGGAACGTATAGACAGGAATTGAGACTCCAGGATCGCGCGTGGATGGTGTTTCTTTGGAATATCTTCGACTTCCATATGCGCCACAGCACTATCCAAGCTCTCGACATGAAATAAGTGTTGGCCAACGACTCCAGGAGGTATAATCTCCGGAAGAGGGAAGTACAGGCCAATATACCCTTCGTTTCCTGGTGGAGTTTGCTCCACCAGCTCATTGAATCGCGTCCAGTGCCCATCCGCATAACAGTCACGGACCTGTTCGCGTGCGAGTGCTCCGTTTTTATAACAAAGCATGGCAATCGAGTGGTTCAGATCTGTGGGATGTGACAAGATGTGAGACGTCGTGAACCTCTTCGGAGGGGTATCTGAAGGTGGAATGGAGAAAAGGAACGTCGTCGATGTGCCAAGGGAGAGCACGGCGTCGCCCGGGGCTGCAAGAGCCATGACGGAGGCAGGATTGTCACCTGTGAATGGAGCGACGATACAATCTGCGCAGAGTGGAATGTCATCATTATTTCGCAGGGGCTAGCAAGGAAGTGACAAACCTGGATTAAAGCCCCATCTCTTGACCCACCATTGATGAACTTTACCGAGTACTGTGCCCCCTATGACGGGTTCAGGTCCCAATTTCGAACGCAATTCTTCGCCACCGCAAATTTTCAATAGGTCGTCATCCCATTTGCATGTGAGTACGTGCATAAGATTCATGCCACTGGCGTCCGAGGTGTCTATGGGAGCTATGCGACCAAGAAAGACGGAAGGAACAAACGAGGAGACCAATGAGATGCGTGAAGTCATGCTGTATAACTCTGGATGTAAGCGACGTATCTAAAGCCGATCTTTTCAATAAATGGAACGAGTGGCAGAGGTACCGGGACTAACCTTCGCGATCTGGTTGCCCGTGAATCGCTCGTACGCTCTGCTACCTGTGATATCGGCAAGTGCTTGAGGTCCACCAACAGCCTGTTCTAGATCTCTACACTCCTGGGTCGTTGATGAATCCTGCCAGATTGGGGCCTTCGGCAGAGAAAATGCGCGGGGAGACAATTGAGAAACGAGGGGCTGAGTTGGGTCTAGAGATGAAAGCAAGGCTTCCGCGTCTTTTGACCAGTAAACAGACCCGTGTTGCTGATTTCTGGATTAAACATGTATAACCTGCACAGAAGACACTCACTTGGCCAGCACCGGATATGGCTGAGATCGCGTCAATCTTTACATCCGCCGTCTTCATTCGATCCATCAACAAGTCTATCGCCTCGAGCCACATCGCGACGGGCGAGGTCACCTCGCCTGCATCGGGACCACGGATAGCACCGTTAATGGTCCCATAGCTTGGTAAGTCGCGGTCGAAGTGGACCGCAGATTCATGCACTACTGTGTGGTCATCCGAAACTAGGATGGCCTTGAGCTGTTGAGTAGAGAGATCGAGCCCGAGGAAGAGTGGGCTCAAAACTTGAGAAGACATGGGCAAAAATGAACATTCGGGATCATCATCAAGGCAGCGGAGAGCTTTTAGACGATGGATGTCTATGAATGCTCCCTGTTTGCGAGGAAAATCCGTGGTCGGGCCGACAGGAAGGTCCGTTCAGGTCCGGTCAAGCGAGTGGAAGGATCACGATTCGTGCAGAAGTACAGTACTTGAGTCATGTAAGAAAGCACCTATTGGCCCTACATCCATTTGATCTTTTGCTCTCATCAGATTGATGCAGTACTGAACAGTGAAGACCGAGTAAGACAACAAGGCTTTGAACGTACCCTGCCAATAATCTACGAAGTGTTCACTTCAAAAGGACTCAGAGCATGGGGGAAGCAGGCTGATTTCTCGTGAAGTCCAAATTGATGCCTTGGAATAGGCTAGCAGGGACTAGCGGTGGTCGAAGTCGCAAACGCTGTTGCTAGGAATTCGTTGTGTACTAACCTTGCGCAAATCTCGGAGAAATTGTATCGATCATTGTGTGGCATCTCCCCTGAGAATAAATACGGTATGTAACTTACCGGACCGCAGATCCGAAGCACCTTTCTTCCTCCTTGCCAAACTGTGACATTCGTTCTATTATCGAATTACTCACCTGTTTTAGCAACAACCAGTATGAAGGGCCACGTTGCTCTGGTCATGCGTGTCTCTCTGTCGTCCTCAACGCCGGTACCCCGCAAATTCTCTGGAATCAACCTTGAATAAGTACGCCTCGTCGTCCACAAATGGCTGAACAACGTAGTACGTCTTGAACCACTTTTCTACTAATATGTTTAACTAGGTGAGAGGATTTCAGACTTTGATGAGCCAGAAATACACGGCAACAGCCAGTCGGGAACTTCGCGCCAGCTACCGAGATAAGTGTCCCACCGCGCCGATTTAACTAAGTAAAAGCAGAGTTAGCAGAACCTACCTGCAAGCGACAGTGACCCATCCGAATTTCTGCTCTGCACCACAGTTCTCTATCTAGTCGCCGTCGGAGCACAGGCAATGCCATCAGTGCAGAATAACTCCCTCTCCGTATTGCACACTACCCCGCATTTACTCATACTCCGGCCTGCGTTTCCTGCCGATACATGCCTAGAGAGCACGGCTAGTGCAAAGGAAGTGACTGGCTGCAACTATAGTCCCTCAGGCCAAGGTCCGTATCTAACCAAGTGAATGTTGTTCAGACCAACTCTTTTGCACGGAGGCCTGCTCTTGCAAGATAAATAGCAGGTCCATCGTTGGTGGCATCAAAATCTTGCTTACTGCATTTAAATCGTTTCAATACATAAAAACTGAACAAAGGCACTTCTTGCAGATGAACTCCCCTGCACGGCACTAGTTCTTGGCATGAGGCAACGAAGAAGAACAAGAGACCTAAGTATGTAAGGGAATTCTGACAGGGCGATCGACGAAGCGGCATATTGCATCAGGGTAACCGATAGAATAATGATGTACGGTGGCATCGTGGAGTCGTGCCTCAGGAGATTCGGTGAGTGCGAGAGAGATGCATTTCTCAGAGGCATCGATAACGGCAAAGTAATACGAGATTATCTCTCGATTACTATGTCTGACAGCGCGAGGGCCTGGCTTAGTAACGGCTACTTAGTATTGGGCGCTTGGATTGCTTTTGTAAGGCGAGAGATGGATCATAGGTGGCGAGTTACTTGGCCTGGGCGATACGTATCGCATACCCCGGCTGCCTGATTTCACTCTGCGAGAGAGTGAAGGTGTGGATGCCGCTATCTCAGCTCAGATAGAGTTAGGGAGCTCACAGGCGTGTAATAATTTGGCATTCGGAGTGATACATGGCGAAAGCGCGTTGTACAAGACTCATAGAGTATACCCGGTCGTGCAGGAACAATAAGTTAGAGCGGCAGCAGTACTACTGTGTGGCAAACGACAACGCGGTGGTTCAAGCTCGTGACAACGCATGGACCGAGTGGCGCGCGTCTGATGAGGACATCATATATGATGGTGCCATATGTGGAATGCAGAAGACAGCAACGGATTTGAGAGACGAGGACGAGTGATCAAGAGGAACATTCAAGTACATTCAAGCACATTCAGCGTTTATTCCCGTTTGTTTTTTGTTTTGACCACTTTCGGGTGTGATCGAGTGTGTTGGACCCTGTGCACTGTGAATTGCACCTTGCCTCCTGCGACTATGGACAAACCCCTCGGCCCTCGCCAACCCCCAGACAAGCGCCATGCTGCGTACGAGGACATTTTTGGTCGCCCGGGCGCATCCCACCATACTCCCCAGATATACGCTCCCCCTGCCCAAGCCTATCCATATCAACAGCCAACCCCAGTCGTAGACAAGCGAACCTCTTATACGTCGTCTCTCGCCCCCTCTTACATCAACCACTCGCCACAGGGGTCATCCAATATCTACAGGCAGTCTTCCTATGCACCACCACTCCATCATGCCCAACCATCATATCCTCAGCATATCCCAGGATCGTACGGTTATCCCAACACCAAGGGCCCAATTAACCCATCGCTTGCTCGTGCAAGATCAACCATAAGCAATTCACCTGCTAACGGTGCGCTCATACACCAAGAAGAACCGCCAAACTCAAGCCATGAATCGCTCACAAATCCCGGTCTCACACCTGCTCAAGCGTATCAAGCGCAAATATACATGAACAATCCTGCGGGTCCTCAGACTGATTGGAACAAGTATCATTCCTCGCCTGGTCCATCAAATCGTCCACACTCATCACATACCCCAAACGGAACCGCACCTTTTCCTGGGGACCCCCCAAGACTTGGTGTAAGCTTAGATCACGACGACGGCCGATTGGGTTTGGATTTCGGCAAGGGCGGCGGTAATTCCAGTGACCCAGAGACAGACGATGGCAGCAGTGAACTTCCCTGGGCTCGCAATGAACGTCCAGGTGAGTCCAATATCGTATGGTTTCCGATCCTGTTCTCACCCCGCAACAGCGAGTGTCAATCCTTCCGATACTCAAGCCCATCGGCAGAGTGAACCGGTATGTCTATTCCCCTGCAATGCTTGTCTGTCTACCGCCGCAACTATTCGACAGGTCTATCCTCTTCGCGACTCCGGTCCAGCTCCATCGATACGGTCCTCTATAACTAGTACTTCTCCCTCATCTTTGACGGATCCATCCATGACCCTTGTCGACCAACTTTCGACCTCATCTACCCGAAGATCTTCAGAGTCGGCGCGAACGATGCCGAGGTTTTCAGGTGTCCGCCGTGACCGGACCGGCCAGGATCGTTCGATGTCCATGTCAGCAGCCACCACCCCATCAGTGCGTACCCTTCTCGACCAGAAACGTGCGCCCCGTCCTCCCATCCCTCCGTCATCATTACACGAGGGTCGGCACTCACCAGCCTCGGCCTCCGCCCGCCAAGTCCGGAAGTCTCCCATCGTATACCCAGCATTACTCTCACGCGTCGCAGAAGCCTTTCGTGACCGAATACCCCTCGCAGACAGGCTCAAGGATGGCTTGACTTACAAGGATTCCTTCGACGGACGGGAAGCCGTCGACAAGATTGCTTATATTATTAAGACGACCGATCGGAACCTCGCCCTCTTGCTTGGGCGTGCGCTCGATGCGCAAAAATTCTTTCACGATGTCACATACGACCATCGATTACGGGATAGTGCCAATGAATTGTACCAGTTCAGAACGAAGCTCCCAAGTCCTTTTGTCAGTGGGGAGTTGGCGAACGGTGACGATTCTGTCCTTGGCCACCAGAATAGAAAGGTGTTACCTCCCATAATCGGGGCTGACTCCTCTGCAGAGGTAATCGCCATTTTCACGTCGAATGCAGTTCGTAAATTCTTCATATGCTCATTTGCTATCCCAGGAAAAAGAAGGAGTAGCTGGCGAGCCTTCCCACACGCGACCACGGAAAGGATCGATCGCTTCTGATGATGTTCCTCTGCCTTCTGGGGTGTTTACTCTTTTGACGGACTGTTATTCGCCGACATGCTCGCGGGACCAGCTCTGTTACAGCATAGCATGCCCAAGACGATTAGAACAACAAGCTCGTTTAAATATGAAACCGCAGCCCGGCCTGTCCAAGCAGATCAGCCGAGAAAGTCTTGGAGACGTCGCAGTATGCAACTTTACCTCCCTATGGGATGGCATATCCTCAACGACATTTCATATAGGAGCCTGGAACGCTTTGGGTACACTCCGTGCCACAGGAGATCGTGAACAGTGTATCTGACGCGGAGAAGAAGCGCCAAGAAGCTATCAACGAGGTCATGTATACTGAGCGCGATTTCGTACGGGATATGGAGTATTTGCGAGATGTGCGTGCATCATTCCTTCCCGGGCAGATAACTTATATTTATCCTCCCCCTGGCAGACATGGATTGGGCGACTCAAGGATAACGATATAATCCCCGCAGAACGGAGAGCAGACTTCCTGGCGCAAGTCTTCTGGAACGTACATGACATTATCGCCGTTAACACGCGGTTGCGCGATGCGCTGAACAAACGACAAAAGCAATATGCCATTGTCGATCGAATTGGTGATATCCTGATGGACGCTGTGCCACATTTTGGGCCTTTCGTCTCCTATGGTGCTCATCAGCTCTATGGGAAGTATGAATTCGAGAAAGAGAAGAACTCGAACCCTGCATTTGCTCAGTTTGTGGAAGTGCGTCAAAATCCGGACTGGATTGTGGGTGACCTTACTTATCAATCTGTGCTTAGACTACGGAACGGCTGCCAGACTCACGAAAACTGGAGCTGAATGCCTACCTAACGAAACCGACGACTCGGTTGGCTCGATATCCGCTGCTACTGGAGGCTGTTTTGAAACACACTCCAGCAGACAGCCCGGACAAGAGCACCTTACCACAGGTTGTGGCTATCGTCCGGGGATTTTTGAAGAAGGTCAACGAAGAATCTGGGAAAAGTGAGAATCGGTTCAATCTCATGCAGCTGGAGCAGCAGCTGTACTTCAAGCCTGGAGAGGAAGTGGTACGCGATCCTCTTGACGATCGTTTTATAGTGTTAATATTATCCGGTGTAGGATCTACATCTCAAGGATGAAGGCCGGCAACTAATTGGGAAAGATACCTTCAACAAACGGGACGGAGAAATCCAAGTGTACTTGTTTGACCATGCTATTGTCTTTACGAAGCCGGTAAAGACCAAGCAGCACGAACAGTTTCGTGTATATCGACGTGTTCGTCGAAAATCTCTGTGACAATCTCATTAGGACTAATCGCTCTCTACAGCCTATCCCTCTGGAGCTTCTGCTCATCTCAGCCCCCGAGGACACGGTATCCAACCGCCCCAAGAACAGACAGGGATTAGTCAAGAAGAACTCGTTCAATCGGGAGCGCAGTATGCCTTTTCCTCCAGTCCCCGTGAAGCCCGATGTCAAAGGTCAACATTGGATCAACTTCATGCATCTGGGTCGCAAATATTACAATCTGGTACTATGGGCACCTTCTCCCGTCGTACATCGGAAGTGGGTAGATTTGATCACCAAGCAGCAACAGCAGATGCGAGACCGAAGTATGATTTTCGACACTGTGACTTTGAGCGACGGGTTCTTCCATGGGCCGAACAAGGTCAACTGTGCTGCTCCTTTCAGTGAGTAAACCAACCTCGTGGCCTAATTTTTGCTAATGTTATGCTAGATGGTGGACGGAAGGTGGTGTACGGCACGAATGACGGTGTCTACATTTCTGACCTTCGCGAGAGCAATCGAGAACCTGTCAGGGTATTGGCGTTGCTCGATGTCCTGCAGGTTGATGTCTTGGAGGACTATCAGCTGCTCATCGTGTTGTCGGGTATGTCAACCAATAACATTGGCTGGCCAGAAGCTCATTCTCATGACCCTTCCTCGCAGAACGACAAGTTATCACCTTCCCGCTGGATGCGTTAGATCCCAATGATCCTATGGCGGGGCTCAAGCGAGCCAAGCGAATTTCCTCACATACATCGTTCTTCAAAGCGGGATTCTGCCTTGGGCGTGTCCTCGTGTGCATCGTCAAGTCCAGCCAGCTGTCAAGTACATTCAAGACGCTGGAACCTATTGACCAGAATATCCGTGGGCGGAGTAAACCTACTTTTCGAAAGCTCTTGCAGGGTGGCAATGATACCCTTAAACTGTTCAGAGTGCGTCACGGTATTCATCTGCAAAGCTTTGGTATCTAATCTCGTCGCGTTTGCAGGAGTTCTACATTCCTGTGGAGTCGACGTCGATCCATTATCTCAAGACGAAGATGTGCGTTGGCTGCTCAAGGGGTTTCGAAATCGTGGATCTCGAAAGTCTGGATACACAAGGCTTGTTGGATCCCAACGACGAGTCGCTCGAGTTCGTGAGGAAACGCGAGAACCTGCGCCCAATGGCAATATACCGGATTCACAATGAGTTTCTACTTTGCTATGACGGTTGGTCTCCGCGTCTGTCTTTTTTATATCATCTGACATTGTTGACTGCAGAGTTCGCCTTCTATGTCAATAAGAACGGTCGTAGATCTCGCAAAGAATTTATGGTGCACTGGGAGGGAACGCCCACAGGTTTCGGTGCGTCTCAAGATCATGTTTCATCGCCGTTCTATCCTGAGTCGTCTGCTAGCTCTGCATGAACCCTATGTGCTGGCCTTCGAGGCAGCCTTCGTTGAAGTCTGGCATATCGAGACCGCGCTAATGGCGCAGATAATCCAGGGCTCAAATCTACGCTTGCTTTTTGCAGATACCCCGCCCTCCGTGACCAATACCGTCAGTCCCGTTGCGCAGGCTGGATATACTGGAGGATACGACTACCACAATGCCTATACAAGTCCGCCCAATTCTGGAAGCTCGCACGGATCAGCCTATGGCGGATATGGCCCTGCACCGCCGCCACATCACCAGTATACGAACACATACCCTCCTCCACGAAATCCGCAGGGAGTTGGGCGAGATGAGATTCTGATCGTATCGGACGATCGTGTGCTTGCCTTGCGGACAGCTGCTGGACCACAACGGTACATGTCGGATACGGCCTCTATGGTGTCGATGCCTCGGTAGTCCGATTGCATTGCGGTTGGGAGTTAGGGGGCTTGGTTGCTGTGCGTGTATTGTCGCGTATCGTCGTAGTGTTTTGTGTGAAACATAATTGTTGCCATATCTCGCATATCTATATAACTCGTATATGTACCATTTTTTCTTTTAATATCCGGAAGTCCTACGTTCATATACATTGTCTGTTGGAGCACCGAACTTTCATTTCGCGGTGATCAATTTCTTTCAGCGGAGTATGGGCGAATCTACTCGAAGCACTGAAACGATTGCCGGTTTCGGGCACTCGTATAATGGGCCTTCTGTCGGTGTTTGTAACTCAAAAGCGGGCGTACACCGGTGGCTGCGAACGTGTAGAGCACAATCCAGTTACAAGACGTGTTCCGAAAATGACGGAAGAACTCATTTACTTAACCAGTAAAAGGGAAGGGAGCCCCATCCCTACTACAATAGGCTTGAATGATCCATTTTCCGTCTCTCTTATTGGTTTTTTGAATACCCCCCAAATACCCCCCTGCATTTGTACTTGCGCATTGATACCAGGAGCAGTGCACATCATTGAAGGAACGAAATTCGAACAATCTATGTATATACGCAATTCAACGCATTTCATCAACATGCTGTGCAACCTAACTTACATAGGACTCAGAGCATGGTTTATGAACGTGCAGTATGTAAGTGCCAAGTCTGAACGTTGAACAGGCCTGTGCGAGGTCCGGATGAGCAAGAACTTGACACTGACAGTCTTAACATTTCTTGCTCGTCCGAACATTCGCACAGCTCCACACGCCCAGGGCCTTCGTCATGGTATTCCACCAATTAAGAGGCATAATCGGGATGCGAGGGCTTTGAATAACAGCCATCAGCAACACCATGAAGAGTGGTAGCAATGTCAAATAAGCTCCTCTGCTCCCGGAGACTGCAAAGGGACTTATTTGAAGAGGTCTTCCATTGTCAGATTCGACGAGAGCGAGGGACAGCGCCCAGTGAGCAAAAGCTACGGCTTGCACAACGTCGTTCGTCTTTCTAGAGACGTGTTGAAGATGAAAGGAAGGTCGGTGCACCGCACCGCTTGAATCTGATGATGGAAAGTGATTGTTTCGTCGCGGACTGTTGATGAGACGATAGTCAATTTACGTTTCGCATACTTGAGAAGACTCGGAAGCAGGATAAATTTGAATGACGTCGCTTGGACGTCGCGTCAAATGTTCTCCAAACGCGCGGTAGGTTTCGGCGCTGGTGACCGCGTCCTGCCACTGCGAGTCACTTTGGGCTCTTAGTTGACCATTGGAACGGGCCTTGGTCGCCGAAAACAAAGGCCGGCTGCAGGTCGGCCATCAATCAGATTGATTCGTGGCACGTGGGAATAAAAATATACATATGTTACTGGCTTGGCGTTGAATGTAGACGAGCACGGTCAAAGTTTGGTCAAAGTGCGGCCCTGTTGTTCTCTTTTTTTACTTATACCCATCACCCACACAACTATCAGCGCCCTTGTGCTCTTCCGGTCTTTTCTCGTTCGCCAGCATGAGGTCTCAGTCTCTTACAGCTCTTTTCGCTTTGCTCGGTGCAACGAATGTGCACGCTATTAGCAATCGGCATGCACACATAGCTAACAAGCGCCAAGTGACTGCGTCGGTTCCTCCTGCAGCGACTGGCACCGCTATTCCGCCTCTTGAGAGTCTTACCTTTGGCATGCCTACCAAATCATCGCTCCCCGTCACTGCAACATACGCTGCCGGGGAGTCTGCGCCCGTGTCTGGCGCCCCTCCTCTCCCAACACCATGTGTGTAGACCCTGGTCTCCTTTATCGCGCGTCACTAATCACCCGTTATACAGTTGTATTCAGCCCTTTAGATTGGCCTGCTCAGGATAAAGTTCCTCCAACAGGTGATTAGATTATCATCGCCCGTCTTGCGCGCCAACTAACTCTGTATCATAGACTCTGACGAGGTGACCCAATGGATGAAGGAACTTGATGGATTTAGCATCCCCGACCTTAAACCCACAGTTGATGGATCATGTGCCAACGATCCCGCTGCTGCTGCTGCTGCTGCCAGTCGTGGGTGGTGGACCTGCGGTGGTCATACACGGGCAACCGGTAAGCTACTCTTTCCCTGTCCAGTGACCTGCGCTCATGTTATATAGACATCTCTTTTTGCCCAGACAAGCTCACCTGGGGTGTTAGGTATGCTCTCTTGGAAATCAATATACCAGTTGAAGTCTGAAAGTCTTCCCCTCCAGCTTTGATGATGGACCATCACCTTATAGTGGGTTGGATAACATTTTAATTCCTGTAGTAATACTGATTCCTCGTGCTCTCTAGCCCAGTATGTTTCGAAGAAGTCCTCGTCGTGCCACTATTTTCTCATGACTCACCATCTCAAGATACCTCTTGAATTATCTGGATGAAAAGAAGATCCTAGCAACCTTTTTTGTTGTGGGATCCCGTGTCATTGAACGTCCTGCTTTTGTTGTTGAAGAGTACATGGCAGGCCATGAGATCAGTGTTCACACGTGGTCCCACAGAGTGAGTATCCTGGGCTCAGTTGTGAATTTGTATTGATATTGGCTGCAGCCCCTCACGTCTCTCACGAATGAACAAGTTGTCGCGGAGTTGGGTTGGACCCGCCATGCTATCAGGACGGTGCTTGGTGTTTCACCCACTACCATGAGACCACCTTTCGGTGACATCGGTGGATATTGGCCATTGGTTTGTTCAGACAGCCACTGACTAGAATTGATGGCAGATGATCGAGTTCGTGCAATTTCTTTGGCGATGGGCATGGTCCCTATAATGTGGACTCGTACCGCCGATGGTGGTCAGTTTGATACTAATGGTAGGCCATGCCATATCCTTGCTGGGAGCTATTCTTATCATTATTTTTAGATTGGAGAGTCGCTGGTGGTTTGGTGACTGGCCAGGAGTCTTTCGCGACGTTCCAAAATATCATGGCCAATGCCAGCAACTTTGATACTGGGTTTGTTAAGTTTGATCTGCTCTGAGGGTATCAATTGAATTGCAATATCTTTAGTTTCATTGTTCTCCAGCATGATCTTTACGAGATCACGGTCGATCTCGCCGTTGGATATTTCCTAGATGCTGCGTTAACGCATTCACCACCTTTCACCGTTTGTGTTCCTTCTTCGAAGCAAGGAAGCCTCAGTCAAACCCTTTCTTTTCCAGCTGAAGCCCATCGGCCAATGCCTCAATACACCTACATCCAATTTGTACTTCGAATCAAACACGAACACCACTTTCCCGTATACGAACCATACAGAGGGGGGTTATGATTTCGATGGTGATGGTGTGGTAGATTTCAAGACTGGCGAGGGTGCGTCAAATGCAGGGTTCAGGCAGTCCATCCCTACGCTTGGTTTGACGCTCCTCGGCGCCATTGCTGCCATCTTGCTCTGATGGTTATGTATCTTGCTTAGGTGATGATTGCGGAGATGATATTTCCCTCGAAGACAAGGATAGAACAAGGACGCTGGGCTAATATTCTCTTACTTATACTAATCCTGAATACAATGGACAACGCTGGAACGTGTAACTTTGCTGTACTTAGCCTTTGACTCTGGCCGTCCGTTCCGCTTGTTCTGTTGGTGACCGGGGATCGCCGCAATTGGAAACAGGCCAACGGTTGTGTCATAACTCCGTACTCCATCAATAATCTAGCTACCCGCCGACAACCCGCGGACGCAGCTCCTGCGCGTCCTTCATGACATCCCTAATCACTATCGTTAGAAACAGTATGTAACCATTATTTTCAGGTTGAGTGCCCATTCATCAGGTTCGTCTCCAGAGTTCCTGGAAGCAATTCGATCAGTCAATCCTACAGGGAAATGGAAGATACTGGTCGTCGACGACTTCTCGCAGAAGCTGCTAGGCTCGGTCCTCAAGCAATTCGACATTTTAGAGGAGAATGTCACCTGTATGTTTTCTCTGGCTGTGACCGTGTTAGTCGTTCATCTAACATGGTCCAGTGATAGAATCGATCAGCAACTATCGCGACCCGCAACCAGGATTCGAGGCGATGTATCTCCTCATGCCTACGAGCCAAAACGTCGATCGCATCATCAGAGACTTCTCCAACGGAAACAAGCAATACGCTGCTGCCCATCTCTTCTTCATCGAAGGTGCGTAGGAGATCACATTCAAATGATTCAGGGCTAATACACTGACCATGTAGGCTTGGACGAACAACTGTTCGAGAAACTCACGGCTTCGCCTGCTGAACCTTTCCTCCAGGGCTTGAAGGAGCTGTTTATCAATTTCTGGGGTACGTTTCTTGCTGGATTTTATTATCATCGCTTAATGATGTGATGGTCAGCTACCGAGGCACAAGCGTTTTCTATACAGGATCCTGGGTTATTCTTCAGCTTATATAGTCCTCCACGGAACGATGCAGCGTTTAAACCATCACGTACACGTCTGGAGGAGGATCTCAGATTTGTTAGCAAAATGGTGAGTGGAGGGGTGATCGCGAAATGAATTGGCTCATCTAGTCGTTTAAAGATCTCGAATCTATGTATCACGCTGAACGAGTTTCCTTTCATCCGATATTACATACCACCACATCATCAACCATTGGGACCACTCAAACCTCATGCCGAAACCCGCCCGCCACCACCTTCGGAAAATAGTGCCCGATGGCGAACTCAACTCGCTCGCGGTTCAGAGGCGAGGGCTTATGAATCTGTCGAGAATGACCATTGTACAAAGCTGCTTGCATTCATGGTACAGAGCAATCTGGAAGAATACAAGAAGGCAAACCCAGACTTTGCTGTATGCCCAATATCTCGTCTCGCCTTACGGGCTTGTTAACATGATTATGCAGAAGACGTCAGCCACAAGTCATGATGCAAGACCACGGGCTACATTGTTTATTACCGACCGGTCTATGGATATGCTCGCCCCATTCATACACGAGTTTACGTATCAAGCCATGGCAAACGACCTTCTCCCCATACAGGATGGGACCAAATACACGTCAGCGCTCATGTCATTCAAAGGTACCAACGTTCCTAACATCCCTTCAGGTATAAATTCCAATCTTCGTTGGGTGCTTATGAGGACAAGACCGCTACGCTTAGCGATTTGGATTCTGTGTGGACGGAGGTCCGACATATGCATATGCGGGAGGCTATCGATAAGCTCATGGCAGATTTCAACAAATTTTTAGCAGACAATGCAGTGTTCAAGGGGTATGTTCGGTTATTGTTCGGTTTTCCACAGTACTTATCCTTGTATTCAGCGAAGGCGCTGCAAGTCTCACCGACATGAAAGAGATGCTTGCCAGTTTGCCTCAATACCAAGAGCAACGGGAGAAGGTGAGTTATTTCTCCTTTATCTTTCCCGTTGCAACCAATTCATGGTTGAAAAACAGTTCTCGCTACATTTGAATATAGCACAGGAGTGCATGGCGATCTTTGAACGCGACAAGTTACCCCTAGTCGCAAATGTGGAGCAAGTGAGTTGCCATGCATTCTACAGCTGTGCCTGTCGTCGAAACTCCATCATCAGAATTGCGCGACTGGTCTGACAGCGGAAGGGAAGATGCCAAAGCACCTTGTTGAAGAGATGGTACCTCTACTGGACAGCCGAGAAGTCATGTAAGCTCTGAACGGTGCAATTACGGTATTCTGATCTTATAGATGATCTCAGTAATTCAAACAAGGTCCGCATTGTAGCCTTGTACATACAGCATCGTGATGGTGTCCCGGAGGAGGATCGTCGAAGGTTATATCAACATGCAAGATTGACTTTGGCAGAGCAAGATGCTGTTAATGCATTACTACTTCTTGGCGTTCGCATTGGCAGGGTGCGCACTAGCTTGGCCTTTCTTCTGGAGATAGCTTTGATAGACAGAGCACCTGCAGACAGCCGCCGACCGTGATACGAAGAAGAAAATCAAGCATAAGTCCAACAATGAAGAAGAGTATGAGCTGTCGAGATTCAAGCCGCTTCTGCGAGCAGTTCTCGAGGTGAGCGCAACACTTTCGCGAGACTACGATAGACAAGCCACTTATGCTTTGCATAGGATCATGTGGCTGGAAAATTGGATCCTACGCTCTTCCCATATGTGAAAGAGGCACCATCTGCAGCGCCTCCTCCAACAAGTTTGCGATCACCCCCTCCACAAGCAACGTCTCTGCGAAGCCAGAAACCGTCTTGGCACCGAGCGCCTAAGTCGGGCTCTATAATCACAGAAACCAAACAGCGTATCATTGTGTTTATCGCTGGAGGCATGACGTACTCAGAATTGAGAGAGTGCTACCAATTATCAGGACCACTGAACAAGGATATTTATATTGGTATCATCCATTCGCTTTCGAGATTAAATGAGCAATCCTGATGTTGATAGCAGGTTCTACACATGCGGTGACACCGCGGCATTTCCTTGACGACTTGAAGGTTCTTGAGCTCGGTGGTGTGGGATCTCGAGCGATTCCAAATGGTGTACAGGACGACAGACCAGGGCACCGGTCCTTCCAAGAGTATTACGATGAGAAGTACTACACAAAGGACGCACCGCCACCACGACCCCCGCCCCCAGCGCTCTCTGTTCCGCGTGACTCGCGGAAGCCAAGCAAGATTTCACCCACCAATTCTTTTGCTTCGTCGGTGAACTCGATGGCACCATCGACACCGATCACCCCGTCTGTGAAGGAGGAGAAAAAGAAGAAAAGGGGAGGGTTGTTCCGATTCTGAAATACAGACTTTTTTCATGAGCGCATATGTATTATCTGTGGATGTAATTTATACGAGTCACCTGTGATCAGTTGTTATTCTGGAATTCAATTAATTTGATCGTTTGGTGCGTTATGAAAAAGGTGTATGAATGTTGAAGGTACAGTATAACATGTGCATGAAGTCTCATATATCTACGCCGTATACTCCATTTTGGCTATAATGATTGATCAACGAAAGGTTCCG
Organism: Hypsizygus ulmarius; assembly: GCA_018851835.1. NCBI lineage: Eukaryota > Fungi > Basidiomycota > Agaricomycetes > Agaricales > Lyophyllaceae > Hypsizygus > Hypsizygus ulmarius. The sequence goes on along the minus strand of JABCKG010000060.1, from coordinate 19,132 downwards.
AGGCAAAAATCACTGAAACGTACTCTCATGTTTCTTAGCCTCGCCGACCTTACGGGCGGCTTTGGTGAAGTCTTCTTGGTTTACGTATTCCCTATGTGCGAACAGATCAGCTCCAAGTGCTGCATGCATTCTATCTTCACATTGCCTACTCACCTGTCGTCGCGTATTGCGAACATGCCAGCTTCGGTAACCACATTCCTCAAATCAGCGCCATTGAATCCATCAGATAGCTGTGAAAACAAATCTGATGTTAGTTCGGGCGTCCAAAGATAAGAAATAAAATTGCCCGACTTTGACGATGGCTTCATAGTCAATATCTCCGCCTTTATTTACGGGCGCGGCATGGATTTTAAGAATATCTAATCGAGCTTGTTCATTGGGTAGAGGCACTTCAATCTTACGATCCAGACGACCAGGCCGGAGAAGGGCAGGGTCTAGCGTGTCTGGTCGATTCGTTGCCATGATGATTTTAGTCTTGCCTAAAGAATCAAAGCCATCCATTTGATTTAGAAGCTGAATAAATCTCTAGGTAAGCTGGAAGTCCAACAGAAAAGAGCAATATGGGCGTGCCTCCATCAAGGTTCGCTGAATTTCACGATCTGCGCTTGTTCCCTCTGAGAACCGGCGTCCACCGATGGCATCGATTTCGTCCATGAAAATGACACAAGGTTCATGTTCCTTTGCATAAGCGAACATCTCCCGCACAACACGCGCACTCTCGCCGATGTACTTGTCCACAATGGCTGATGATACAACCTTGAGGAAATTGGTGTTGAGGGTGGCTGCTACTGCTCGTGCCAGAAGGGTCTTTCCTGTTCCCGGGGGACCATAAAGCAAGACACCCTTCGGAGGTACGATTCCAACGCGTTGGAACAGCTCCGGATTCAACAGGGGCAATTCGATGATCTGTTAAAAATCTCGTCAGCACGGCAAATCATCCTCAGAGGACCTTATGTGACATACCTCGCGTAGCTCCCGAACCTGGTCCCCGAGACCTCCAATTCCCGCAAACGTTGCCCCTCCAGGATCCTCCAAGCTCATCTTATACACCATAGGATCTACTTCACGAGGTAGTATCCTCATTATTGTCAGCGTTGTCATATCAAGTGAAACGCGCGTCCCCGCCTTCAGCTTGGCCACGGGTAGGGCGGGACGATAGGAAACGACATATCGTGGGCCTGACGATGCTTTCACAATAACTGCAAGACAGTTTCATTCAGTTTCGAAGTATGAAAAGGTATAGCGACATGACGCACACCGCTCATCGTCCAGTTGCTTCATGACTTCCCCGATGATCTGTCCAACAGACTGGACAGCCTTAATGTCTTCTTCAGTCTTCTCATATGCCTTCTCCAGGTCTTTTAACGAGAAACGGACTAGCAGAGGTGTTAACATCAATGCAGGTGACAGAATACCGAGAAATTGCTACCCACGATTCTTGAGGCTTTCGCTGTTTGACTCATGGTTCCGCATTTTCTACGCCTGATGGTCAATAGGAGACATGGGGAGATCAAAAGCGATGTACCTCCCGATATGCCTTAAGGGCATCTTGCCTGCGTTGGTCTATGGCGCCCGATGATGATGAGGATTGTGCATCCATGGTGTATTGAGGCAAGTCTGAAAGCAGTGACGCGTAAGCTCGACGCGTCAACACAGTCAAGCATCAATTATTCTAAACTCCGGCGCTAATCAACGGCCTGATGGTCTAGTAGTATGATTCCTTGTTAGGGTGTGGAAACGTCAATCGAGGAGGTCCTGGGTTCAATTCCCAGTCAGGCCCACTAGTGTTTTGGTTTGGTAGTTCACTGAGCAATGATACATCGCATATGTACGTACATACGGTTGCGGACAATCAAAGTCAACAAATTTGATATCGCTCCAATGCGATTTTTTATAGTCAAATGGACTTTAGATTCGGATTCAGCACCTCAAATACGTCCAAAAATGAGGTCGGGATTGATGTTAGTAACGACTCCAAGACTCTATGAAGCTTCATGGAAAAAGACTCTCCTGAGGCCTCATGCATGTAGTGAGATAGTAGTGAGAGTGTCTTTGTGCTCTGCATACTCTCCAACAGCCTTGTTATTGGCCACAGAGTATCGCCACAGGCGTCGACATTCAGCAGACACATGCCATAAATTTAGGGAGGCTCCAGCTCAGTATGGCCTGATGGTCTAGTAGTATGATTCCTTGTTAGGGCTTTATGCCGGAATCGAGGAGGTCCTGGGTTCAATTCCCAGTCAGGCCCTGCTGTATGGTTTACCGCCCTTTTTGACTGACCCCCTGGCACCGACATCGTTGTATGCAGTGCATTTTTCTTCTGTCCTGACCACCACCCAGGTAACTCGAAAATATCGCAGGCATTCATACTATACATGCGCCATGTGCAACTGGTGGTTGTTTGATGGACACTCATAAAAAATAAACTGAACACAGTTGCCTACCAAGCCCAGCTTGCTACGATATTTTCATTCTCTTTGCCTCATCACCAGTCATGTCCCAGCTGTGGGCGATGGCAGAGCAGTCTCCGTGCTGATAAATGACCTCCAAGCCGCTCGTGTGGCAGACGGAAACACGTAAGTCGATATTTTAGCCCCCGGGCCATAGTAAATCTCGTCGGAGCCTGGCAGGATGTCCTCTGCCAACGTCGCGTTCTGTCCCCCTACAACAATAACCTTGCCAGTATTCGTTTTTGCTACTAGACCAGTCGTATTGGCCCCGATGATGTACTCGCGGAGGAACGTGAACGCCTTCGAAAGGTGTCAGCCTCTTTCGCCGGTCAGGCGAATACGGAAAGAATAACATACAGAAATAGGGTGATCCCCAGGGACGAGGTGTCCCGCGCGGTCGAAAAGTGCATAGGTCCAGTTTCTTTCCTGTCGAATTATTCCGGCGAACTCACGTGCATCGTTGAACCAGGGCGTTGAAGGTTTGACGGTGAATCCTTGGATCCCGCCAAAGGTCGTGTTCTGTATGTTGTTGAGCCTCTATCTGGACCGATGATTAAGCATCACGTACTTGGATGGCAACTACGAAGTCGACGGTAAGTATGATTCTCAAGCGAAGAAGAGGGACACAAACTTTCTGTGCTTCTGTGTGCGATGAGAGCATCATTGTTTCCGGAGTAAAGAACAACGCCGACACCATGGGCAGATGCGTTAGTGGCAAATTCCGTGAACCAAATCATAGGCCTGTAACTGTGTCAGGCTGAGTTTCCGAAATGCAAGGCGGCTTACTTACTCGACACCTTCGATAAATGTCGAGGTTAGCTTTAGCGCCACGTCAATAATGAATGGTACTCACTTGGATCAACGTCTGTCACGCGTGTTGCTTAATGAGGATATAAGCAATAGGTTTAGGCAAGGCACGCACTGATACCATCGGGGTTTCCGAACACGTATCTGAAGCTCAACGCCCATGGCTTGCTCTTCGGAGCATGGAGCGCATCCCTGGTTTGTGGATCTGAGTGTAATGACGACGTCAAGAAGCTGATGTTCACTGAAAGGGCGCCATTCCTACCATTAAGGAAGACGCTCGCATCTTGGTTAATCGGTGGGTTTGTCGCATCCGTCACATCATATACCTTGAAAGAACGCAAGTAAGACAGAAAAATCGAAAGGTAGTTCTAAGGTTCGCGCACATTGAAGCCGAAGGAGTCTGATGGGCCCAGGTCTAGTCAAGGTTGTGAGATAGTATTGAGAAATAGTTCTAAAGGAAAACTCACTCCATGGAAACGTGTAGTTGATTGCGTAGTCGATAAATAGATCAAGAAGAAGGCATCCGTACTGTTTATGAGCATCAGATTATTGAGAGGGCCAGTTTAAATTGCTGGAATAGGGTCTCACCCAAGGATCAAGCGTGTTGATGGGTCTCCCGGTCAGGAAATCTCTTTTCCACAGAGCTAGGTTCGTCTCTTGCTCGCGTTTTTCCAGCTTCCTTGCTTGAAGGGAGTGGCGATGCGCGAGTTGGCTCATGAAGGTCTTGTGGGAAAGAGTGTTCTGGAGGAAGAATGGGACATCTCTTGCTGAGGGCAGGACGAGCGGGACATGAGGTATCGTTCCATTTTGTGGATAAGTTAGGTTAACGTTGTAACCGCATAATTTACTCCTGTAAGAACAAGTGGCGGTGAGAGCCTGCAAGCGACGGTGAAAGTTCAGCAACTTACTGCTCTTTGAAATATTTATATACTTCTTGATCGTACCCGATTATTTGAGGAAAGGTTTCAATGACGCTCAGCTACAACGCGCTTAGCATTTAGAACGTCACAGGACAGGGCAAGGTATATGCACTCACTGCAGGAAGGAGCTCGAATACTTGGCCAGAAGTAATCGTGCCATCTCCAATTGCAACTTTAGCAATCTTGACGGGCGGATTTGCAAGTCCGAAGTATGCCTTCATTATGTATGGCTGCGAATAGTGAGTGAGCACGGTGTAAACCAATGAAGCTATTGAAACGCCCTACGATGTAGTAACCGGCATAACTCTCTCCAGTCAAGTGAAGTGGACGCGTCGCAAGGCTGGGAAATACTTTGACGAGATTGGCCAAGAATCCCATCTAGTAAACCATGTTTCAGTCCAATGAATGGCGTAGATATCCTCCGACTTACGAAATCTGCGCCCACTTGTTCCTCATCCGCAACTGGGAGAAGAATGTATCAGGTTGATGAAATAGCACGAAATAGCTCGAAACTGACCATATCCTTCTGCATCGGCCGTGGAGTAGCCAACACCTCTTCAGTAGAAAGACAAATTAATTTTAAGGATGATAAATCAAGACAATGTTTGCACGTACACTGGTTGGTCAATCCAGAAGTAATCCGCAACTTTGTCCCAGCTGTAGGGGTTAGAAGAGACACGGTAGTCGGGTTGAATCCGAATGGGTCCGTTCTAATAAAAGACTTCAGAGGGTGGGACATACACATGATGCTGGGAACATTCAAACCTCGAAGAATAAACCGTACATGCTCGACGACCCAGGACTTGGTGTAGCAATCAATTAAACTGAAAAGACAAGAATAACTATGATCAAAATTACCCGCCATTCAACCAGATACCCCAAGGTTCTTGGCTGCTCTTCTTCGGGGATGCTGACAACGACCCTTTCGACTTCTCGAAACCGTAGAAGAACAAAGTATTATTGGGATGTCCAGCACGTTGAACGGGTATGTTCCCGGCGTAGCTGCGCCCAAGGTTAAAAGTCACATTTGGCAGCTTCTTGGTTACCTCGAAGTCTGTAATCAGTCAGAACTTGTATGTCTCCCAAAAGGATGAAAGCACGTACAAGACTGCCATGCCGGGCTGAAGTCGCCACTCGGTTGGCCTGGATATTTATGAGGGAAACTGCTGGGAAGTTGTCCAGCGCTGACGCGGACGTTCGCCAAGAGGACAAAGGCCGCAGCCAGAACGCGTTGAGTTCGTGTCATTACGAGAAGGAAGAAAGGAGGGAGAGGAAGGTAGATTGGACGTGTCTCAGTGCCCTCCGAGCTGCAGCGCTTTTAAATATGAACGGAGAAGGATGAATGCTCGTGCCGATTTAGAGGCGCGATCTAAGTCACTCAAGTGTCAAAGCAGACAATTAAGAATGGCCAGGACCCAAAAGCCAAAGTACTTCCGGTAGGCCGCATCAGGCATCAGCTTCAGGGCGGACGGTGAGAAGACTGGGAAGGAGGTTTGCGTTATTGTTGCTGCGGCCTTGGATGGGCATCTCCAAGATATAGATCCTTGAGATGCTGATGGGCGAACGGAAGAGCCTGATCATGACAAGACCAGGTGTGCACGCATAGCGACTCGCATTCTCATGCAATTGTTCACAACAACAAGCACTCTAATTCTCGTCCATCAGGATGCGCATGGACCTGACAGGATTGTACCTGGTTGTGTGCAAAATTCAGAATGGTAACTGCGGCCCGACGTTACAGGACGCCGACCCCGTGACTGACTTAAACTCTGACCACGACCACTTACTCCCCGCATCGTAGCTATGGCTCGCAGGAAGCGCATGCTCGATGATAGCGACGACTCAGACTCATCCAATGGCTCTGATGTCGATTTCGACTTGGAAAACGACCCAACAGCACGTGAGGAACGTGCGCTATTCGAGGATCCTTACCAACGCAAGCGGAGACGAAAGAACGGGAAGGAGGATGCTCTCTATGGTATCTTCGGTGAAGACAGCGAAGATGAAGATCGCGGGGGAAAGGGTCGGGGTAAGACGGCGAAGAAGAGTGACTGGACGAAGGCTCCAGCGTTCGTCTCTGGCGAGAAGAAGGTGGACTTGGACAAAGAGATGAAGATGGACTTAGACGTGAATCCTAACGAGGACATAGCTGTTGATGGTGAGGACGCTGGATCTGAAGGCGAGGACGATGAGAGTGGAGAGGCCGAAGATGATTCTGACGATTCTGAGCCCTCCAGGCCTCCGTCTCCACGAATACAACAGGAAGAGGAAGAGGACGAACCCACACGACCTCGCTTTGGGGGGATAGGTATAGGAGCTTCCAAAACCACAACTTCGTCCATGTCGTTCTCCCAGAGCGGTATGGGTTCCTCGACTTTCAAAATGTCTACCACCGAAGTTACGGAAACCTCCAGCACATTCACCACGTCTCAATCAAGAGGCGGCATTGGCGCTCGTCCTACTGTGTCTATTGCCTCAGAAACTACAGAAGACCTGCCCTCCTCATTCGGGAAGAGCTCCCAACGGTCATTTGTCCGAAGCGGAACACCCTCCACGAAGGCGGTTCCTCTCACTGCTCAGGAGATGGCCCACTTCAGTAAAATGCAAGGCAGCTTCGGTGCACGTATGCTGGCGAAGATGGGGTGGCAGGCCGGTGCTGGGTTGGGCACTTCGGGCGAGGGGATTGTGACGCCCGTGGAAAGCAAGTTACGGCCGCAGAAGATGGGTATCGCGTTCAAAGGGTTCAAGGAGAAGACTGAACAGTCGAAGCTAGAGGCAAGGCGGCGAGGTGAAGTTGTCAGTGATGATGAGGATGTGAAGGCGAAGAAGTTTAAAAAGAAGGTCAAGGAGCAGGAACAGAAACGGTCGGACGTCTGGAAGAGGCCTAAGAAGGTCAAGACGAAACTGGAGCACAAGACCTATGAACAGATTCTTGCTGATGCGGGGCAGGAGACCTCTATGGCAGGGATCGGTCAAATTATCGATGCCACCGGAGCTGTGGTATGTGTGATGCGTATACTTTCTCGTTCGTGCACTGATTGTTCTCATCTTCTGCAGCCACGAGAGGTATCTTCACTTGCGGATATATCGCTGAATGCGTGGTCCCCATCGAACGATCTTACACGAATACCTGAGGTCCGACATAACATTCGACTCATTGCTGATGCATGCAAGAGCGATCTAGACGGTCTTGCTCGTGAAGCGAAGGCTCTTCAGGAGCGGAAGAGGTTTGCTGCCAACGAGGATGCGCGGTTGCGAAAGAAAGTGGCGGACGAAGCCGACCGTATGTCACAGCGTATGCTTATAGTTTCTTTCTGTCTCTAACATCTAGTTGCAGTGATTGAAAAGCTTCAAAAAGTCCAACTCGTCGCAAACGATATTAGCGCTAAATCGAAAGAACTTGCATCGATGTACGAAGTGTCGCTGGAACCCTTTTCGCCTCTTTTCTATACCCTGGTTGATCAATACTCTCACGAATTCGAGAAATATCGACTCGACGAAATTGTTGTCGCCGCTATTGCACCGTTGGTACGTCGTATGGTCGCCAACTGGAATCCATTGGAAGATGCCACAGCTTTCGTATCTACATTCCGGACTTGGCGTCGTGCCCTTCGCGTCAATACAACCGACGAGCCGCTGCAAACAGAGGTTGATGTCTATGGCTCGAAGACTATCCATGCTACACCCGCGGTCACGTATGTACCTGTCGATACTGGCATTAAATTTGCACTAATGTGTTATGCCAGTGACAAACTAATGACACCGTTTGAGAGCCTCCTTTGGAATGTCTGGCTCCCAAAAGTCAGGACCTCTATCAACAACGACTGGTCACCCGAAACCCCACATCCCGCCGTTAGGCTTTATGAAGCCTGGAGTACTTTTCTCCCGCCGTTCATCCGCGACAATCTCCTTGACCAGTTGATCCTGCCAAAGGTCCACAAGGCTGTCACAGATTGGAATCCGAAACGCAATCACGGGCCATTACAGGCGATTGTCTTCCCATGGCTACCGCATGTGGGCTTGCGGCTGGAAGACCTTCTTGGCGATGCTCGTAGGAAAGTCAGGAGCTTACTACGAGGTTGGACTGTTGGGGACAAGCTGCCCACGGAGTTGCCTGCTTGGAAAGAAGTGAGTCGATTGTCCTCCCTTGGTTCCTTAATGCTTATTGACTTATTTATTCTAGGTCTTCGACGCTGGTGAATGGGATTCGATGTTGCTGAAATATGTTGTACCCAAGCTTGGTGCAACTCTCCGTGACGACTTCCGCATCAATCCTCGCGATCAGAAAATGGAGCCCTTGCAAGCTGTCCTGCAGTGGTCAGAAATCATCCGCCCATCTATCTTCTCCCAAATTCTCGAAACCGAGTTTTTCCCCAAATGGCTGGACGTCCTCCACGTCTGGCTCATCCAGCGCCAGGTCAGCTTCGAGGAGGTGGCACAGTGGTATTCATTCTGGAAAGGAAGCTTCCCAGAAGCGGTGCAGAATCTACCGGGTGTCAGCCGTGGGTTCACGCGCGGGCTGCAGTTGATGAACAAGGCGATTGAACTTGGACCGAATGCGCCCACACTGCTCGCTCGCCCAGACTTCCGCGCCGAGCTGTCTGCGCCCAGTACACCCGTTCGCAAGGGGACACCGAAGGCCACCGCTCCGAGACCGTCGGCGCGTACGCATGAGATCACGTTCCGATCGATCGTGGAGGACTTTGCTGCTGCTCATGACTTTTTGTTCATCCCGACTGGGCGTGCGCATGGGTTGTCGAGAATGCCGCTATTTAAAGTAAGCCGGACTGCGGATGGCAAGGGAGGACTTTCGGTGTATATTTTGGACGATGCGGTGTGGGCTCCGACCGGGGATGGGGAGGAGTTTAGGGCGATTTCGCTTGATGAGATGATTTCGAGAGCAGGTGCTTAGAGGGTTGGAATATGCATAAGTAGTGTATGATTATATGTTGGACTTGGAGATGATGCGATTTATTTTTGGCTCGTGGGGTTATGTATCATTGCCGAGACACACGCGCAACGGAAGCAAATAAACGACATACACAACTTCTTCCCCGCGATTCATTTAACATTGTACTTCCCTCCCGATGGCTGAGCAGAATCCAACGCATTGGTTCAGCTACAGCATATACGAAGGTCCTGGTCAGACCACGATTGGCAATGGCTGCATGGTATCTGTCGTTCTGGACGGTGCAGCGCGGCACCATTTCTCTGGCATCCGTCTGATAATCGTGTACAGAGAGAGCGAATTCTTGACCAATGTTGTACGTTATTCAGCTGCATATATAGGCATGATCCTTGATTCTTATTACTGGACCAGAGAGTTGCAGACTGCCTGCAGACGAGAAAGTTTGGAGTGATCCAGTCAGGGAGTCGTCGCCCAACGTACCGAGATCTCCTCACTCGCCAATCCGACGCCATTCAGGACAGCAAATCTCTTTTGCAGACGGCGTCCTCGTCTGCTCTCCCGTTCTACACCGTTGTCTTTGAGCTAGTGGACACGAGCAATGACCTGTCATACTCTGTGGCGCTCTCCCTCCGACGCAACAACGACCCTGTCACCGCCGGAGCGCCCCTCCGCATCGCCTACGACCGCATCCACCCATGCACGCCCTCCAAGTCCTCCATGCTCACATTCCTCGAATGCAGCCACTCCTTCCACGGCATCCGCCGGCCTACACACCAATACTCTTGCTGCATGCGCATGGCCTCCGGCATTCCCGCCCACAGCCTCCGCGTTCTCCCTATCGTATCCCCGCCCGAACGCGCCCTGTGTCCGATCCTCCCGCCTCTCGTCATCCGCACCATCGTCGCCCTCGTCGTCGGAAGCAAGCCGCCCGGGTGGCGCAAGACGCTCCTGTCGTACGGCCTCGTCTGCAAGGCGTGGGTGCACGTGCTCGACCTTTTCTTTGGTGGGCTGCCGGCGCACTACGACGCGGATATGGCGGACGCGATCAAGGTCGCGCGCTCGCTGGAGAAAAGGCCTGAACGTGCAGCGTTGATGAACAGCTTCAGCCCGTGGGATTACCAGGTGACGGAGACGGATGAGGAGTACAAGGCGATGTGCGAGGCGCTCATGACGATATTGGGGCAGGCACGGTCGATTAGGGACGTGAAGCTGGCGCTGATCCATGAGTCGGTGGCGCGGGAGCTTGTAGAGCGGCTTGCGAGCTTGAGGGAGGTGCGGACGTGCGTGGTGTATCCCACTTATGATGAGAATCGCGATGCGAGGAGGACCCTTACTATGCGAGATATCCAGACGTTCATCGCGCGGTGGATGAACCTCCGCAAACTGGAACTGCACGAATGGGCGAACGAGGACTCTGAGGCAGAGTAGGTTCTAAAATTCCCTGACTATGCCAACTTATTACTGAAAAACGTCGCCCATTCATCAGAGACGAAGAGAAGGCACTCCCTCAGCTGCCTCTTGAGTGCAACCTCGCTGACCTCAGGCTTGAGCGGGGATTCCTCACCGGCGCCCAACTCCTGCGGTTCGCCCCGTCTTCCCCCGTGCTCAAACGTGTCGACCTCGAATACATCCAAGGCGTCTCCAACGCCGACTTTCTCGCCTTCCTAATGCACGTTGCGCCCACCATCGCCTCGCTCACCGTACGAGAGTGCGACTTTGCGCGCATACAGAAGGAAGGCGAGCATAAAGCTTCAGAACAAGGAGAGGCAGAAGAGGGGGATACAGCAGCAGGAGCAGAAGAAGAGCATGCCATCGACACCGCAATGCCTTATCTCACCTCCCTCGAGCAGCTCACCGTCGACGGCAAATGCGCCTCCGCCCTAGCCATCGTGCGCAAAGCCCCACACGGCCCCCGGCCGCGTGCGTACTCGCCCACGCGATGGAGCCGATATGATAATATATCGATCGGGAACGCGTATGGGATTAGTCTGACAAGCGTCCTACGGGCCGTAGAGGTGACGCGCTGGGATACGGTGAGCGTTATGTGGCATGGCGCGACGGATTATGATGAGGTGGCGGTAGGGCGGGTGGCGGCAGAGGCGCTGGAGAGGGGCGTGAGGTTCAGTTGTCATAATTTTGATGTGGCGTATGCGCTTTGATTTTTGTCTGTTGCTTTTGCGTTGAGGGTTCGGGATGTGTTTAAAGTGTAAACTAGTGTACTTGGACATGGTGCAGAGAAGTGTAGCTGTAGCTGTAATTGGCACTGGAGTCTCTCGTGAATGCAAGATAATATGTAAACAAATGTGTAAGTTGCAGTGTGGGGAATGTGATCATAGTAAGTACACAGTCTACTTGCCGTTGACACGCAGGCAGCATCGGTGGGTAATGGATTTGGACTCGGACTCGAGTCATTTTCTCTGTTTTTTTTTCTCCGTTTTTGCCTGTGCACTTGTGGAAAGAAAATGTATGGCGGAGCGAGTTCAGTGTGATTTATAAAAGGTAATCGATAGCCGTTGCCTTACTGTAGTGGCTTTTATTGTACGAATAGCGAAGGGCGAGATAGGTAGGTACGGGGGTTGCAACTGCGTAGTGGTACGTTAGAAATGCTAAATTGTAGGTCCTTAAGCTTGTGAATATTTCGGAAATTACTTTACCCCAAGTGTGGCGCAAAATCGATATTATTCAAAGGTATTTGATAGCAAACCGCTTTGGTCCTCGTCGGGGCATAGTCTTTATATACAGAAAAATCAATCTGCGCGCCCGTAAGGCCAGGCATGAAAGTGGGTATACGTAGTCTCCGTACAGTCTGAATTTGAAGCGCTATTTTTGGACACAGCGCATCGCGATCAGGTGATAGGCGGCTGACCGTTGACCATGAAGTCGGCGGCTGGTGGCTGACCTGTGTGGACGGAAATAAAAGGCGGAACATCGCCAGGAAACCGCTCCTCACATCTCTTCCCTCATCCACCACCATCCATCACTTTATCTTCTTCACATCTCTTCATATTCACAATAACATCATCTCCTCAAGCCTACCTTCGCCACAAGAACTCGCCCACAACCAACTAGTGTCCTCTCAACCTACAAAGTATCAAGCCCCGGCCCCGCAGCGCACCAGAGCGCCAAATGCTTCTTGGCGAGTCTTTCAATCCTAGTCATAGCATAACCGTCCAGTGCACGACCAGAAGCCAGCCGGCCCACCATGTTGGGTCAGGGGACGCTGAGGATCGGCCGCGAAAGCGCCGTGATGGGGGGCAGTTGTGGTCCAGTCGCCCCACCCTACCGGGGATTAGCGCGCTGCGGTCTGGGATTCCTTAACTGCTGATACCCGTTTTCAAGTCGCGAGGTGCATGCCATTTTTGTCGCCCGAGCGCAATGGGTATATGACGCGGCCTACGGGGTGGTCTTCCTGGGCTAGCAGGTCGTGCGCGGAGTGTACTGGGCGGTGCTGGCTAGGCTCTTGGGATTCTGTCATTGAGCGGCTCGCGGGTGTGGGTGCCCTCTCGTTGCCGAGCTGTGTTCCGCCTGTTTCTGGCTGTTTTTTATCGCTGAGTTCCTGGTCGTTTCACTGCTACTGATCTGTTCTTCGTTATCAAAGGCACGTCTGCAACAATCGGCTGGGCGGATTTATGTATGGAAGCATTGCGACATTCTGAGTTAACGTTTCTTCACTGCTATATAAGTTTACTCTGGACTGACCTTTCGTGTATCCCAAGGGCACCAAAAGCAATTCCAACGACTTTGCCTTCAAGCTCCGAGAAAATACTATACATTCCACGCTACCCTTTACCTTACCACATTACATACATACATACGTCCTGGAGTAGCGGTGGGCAGGGCCAATACCCTGTACCGGAGGGAGTTTCGACAGCCTAGGGGAACCGACAGCTGTTTTCCTGCATGCCCCCAAGATCTTGTCAAAAGACGGCCGTCTGTATGTCATCTACGACGAGTCAGCCATTGGGCAGGGGCATCAGGTTATACCTCCTACTCCTCTCCTTCGGGAGCAGGGACCTTTGTTAGAATAGCAATTTGAACCTTTGTTGGTCATGACTGTATGAAGGCCCAGTTCCTTTTATGTCCGTGCAAAGTGAAGACCTGACGACGTCTGCAAGATCCTGTCGCTGGGTTCTCGACTGGGATCCGGAGCTGATGTTATGCGTGCAAGTGTATGTAGCGTCACAATCCGAGCACCGAATTAGATATCGATAACCATTGGTCATTGCGACTTGATGTCTGTGTTTACCGTCACGGTTCGTGATCTGCTTGATATCTGGGTAAACCCGAGATGTGCTAATATACAAAGGTTGCATACGTAACCAAACTATTCCTACAATACGAAGTCTGTATGCACATTGCTCTGAGCCATCCTTTCCTCCCCATAAGACTGTCCGTCAAAAGCAATACATCAAAAAACACAAAACACTATACACAACCGCCAAGAAGCACCCAACTAAACCCCTTGTTACTGCCCACCATAAAACCTTCCCGGCGCCCCATCAAAAACATAAACCTCCCCCGAACAATCCCCACTGTAACATCATGTATAACTAACATCAGAAAAGCCAAACAAAAAGATGCCCCCCCCCAAAAAAAAAAAAAAAAAACCACTCACACAACAAGCTCCCTCTCGCCTTTATACCTATCCCCAATCGAAAAACACCCCACATCCGACGTACACTCCCCCAACACCGCCCCATTCCTCGCATTCTCCGCCGCGATCAGGGGGTCCCAGAACCGCACACACCCTAGCACAAATACACAAAATACATATGTCACCAACCATAACCAAACAAAAAAAAACACAATACACACCATCGTTCCCTCCCGTAACAAGCCCCAACCTCCCATGCCCACCCAACCCAACCCCCCTGCCCCACGCCCCATCCACCCACTCAATCTGCACGACCCCAAACGACTCCGTCCCAGGGCACACCCTCCCCGCTCCCCAATGCTCCCAATCAAAAAGCACCCTATCCATCCGCCGCGTATCGTATACGTGCGTGTGGTTGTCGTTCCTCCCCAGTGCGAGGTAAATCCCGTCCCCGCTGAACGCCGCGCTGCTCAGCTCGCCCTCGATGTGTGGAGGGAAGGGGAGGAGCGTGGTGGTGGATGTGGCGCTGGGTGTGGATCGCGCGATGTCGTATAGATGGAGGGTATGCATGCGGGAGAGGCCGCGTGTGAAGAGCGCGAGGCGCGTGCCTGTTGATATTGTGGTTAGAGTAAATCAAGGTGAAAGAAAATGTGAAGAACAAGACAAGACAACGCACCATCCTCGGAAACAGCCATAGTATCTCCCGCGCCTCCATCCTCAAACACACAAACAACCACCTCAGCGTCCACATCAAAGGCCTTGTGGAACCCCGTGTAGTCCTCGACCTTGGGCTCGGATGATGCATACAGGTGCGCTGCGGAGGGTCCGCGTCCCCATGCCATGGCGCCGACGGTGTGCTTGGTGTGCTCGGGGAAGAGCTCGAGTGTGCTGCCTAGGGTGTCGCAGGAGATGGAGGGGTATATGTATATGTTCCTACCAGGAGGGTCAGTGTTGATGGGATCGGGATGGGATGGGTGGATACGCACTGCTCTGCGACGGCGAGGACTGATGCGTCTGGTTTGAAGGCGAGGTCGTGGGGGACGTAGGGGTATTTCCCTGGATGACAGGTGGGTGTCTCAGAATAATGGCATGTGGAAAGTGAGGAGTAGACATACATATACCATCCTGGGTGTACTCCTGTGTGTCTTCATCAGGTGTCCAGATTCTTATTGTTTTGTCGTTGCCTGAGGTTAGGAAAGAAGGACTGGGGGGTGTTAGTGGTGAGGACGGTCTCTGAGAGGAAATATATGGGTTTAACCTGGATGGGTCAAACTTGAGATCATTGATGGTGTAGTGCTTGGTTTTGTCAGTGAAACGTGTTCGAAAGTGGCCGGGCAATGATTGAAGGGTGTTGTCCCAGACCATGACTGCGCCACTGGCTTCTTCGTTGTAGGGGTTGTATTTCTCTGGAGAGTGGGTGTGAGGCTGGATTCGGGACAGAGGGATATGATGTACGTACCACCGGGTGCATCGGGTTCTCCCCCGGGGCATGCACTGCCGATGGCGACACGGTTGTTGGATTGAACTATGCGGTTGATGGCTGGAGGACAAAGGTGAGGGACGGGCGAAGCAGGGAGTGAGCAGCGTACATCCTGGGGCGGACTTGAATACGGTCACGAGTTGGAGGGGCTTTATGGGGGTGTGTCGTGTGGCGCGGCGTGATTGGGCTGGGGGAAGGGCTTGGAGGGGCTGGGGGCGTGGGGGTACGAGGTAATTGGGTTTCTGGCGGGAGGTTATAAGGGGAGGATAATGGATGAGAGGAGGTACGCACGATGTGGAATGTCTTGAGACGCTTGATGGCGTTTTCGTCTGAGATGTCGGGATGGTATGGACGCTTGGGTGGGGAAGGTGGGGCGGTGATGGCAATGGCCTGGAAGCTTTGTACAACGTCGAATTCGATTTTGGATGTGTTTTCCTTGAACGGTTTCCACTGGGAACGGATCGGTATTGGTTAGTTGGAGAGACAGAGGGGAACACACGATGTCTGGATTGTTGAGGTCGAAGCCGGCATGAATGTTGGAGTAGTCCGAGTCGTCTGAGCTGACACTTGGTTCACGCTTTATCCTCTGGGACGCGTCAATAACAGGACATGGTATGTGGACGTAATAGAGATGACCTTTTGCTTCAGTTCAATATCGTCGCCGTCGCTGTCGAGTTCAATGAAATCTTTGGGTGGGATCGACGGGGTGTACTGGCGCTTGATGAGGGGCTTGGAAGGGGGAACGGCGCGTTTGCGCTTCAAGAGGGTGCGGTTGATGGACGAGGATGGACCATGGGATTGACGCGCGGGTGGAGCGAGGAACTGCTCGACCTCGACTTCTTCGTCCGAGATTGTGAGATCAATCTCGACATCGATGGTGAGGTCGATGCAGGGTGGGTCAGCGTCGACGTCGATGATGTCTGCGTGCGATGTCATGGCCCGGGGGTGGAAAGGAGGAGACTCGGGGAATGCCGAAGCTGGAAATACTTATGACATCAGAAACACCGCATGCTGTTTCGCCCAAAATCATGCAGCCACCATCGACGCGCAGATTGTCTACTCGACGGGGATCCGTCACCGCGCCAGATCCATTTGGCAGCCATCAAGGGCCGACGGTGGGAGTGCAGTCATCGAGCACTCTCACCATCGTCCGCGTCACTTCCCCGTCAGAAGAGCCCGTTCCCGCCCCGTCGTCATCCTCCCCTCGCCGCATCCACCGCCGCCTGCCGTCCCAGCCCCAGGGGACAGCCAGCCCTGAGAACACCCGTCTCAGCTTTGCCTTTTCGTCGTTTGCAGGCCCCGCCCAGACACAGGCTTCGAAAATCAGCCCATCGTCGTCGCCTCGTCTGCGACCATCATCGCCCCATCGCTCGGCATCGCCCCATCATCTGTCTGCCGCCCTTCCATCCAATCCCCGACTCTCGCCCGACCAGCTGCTTGACCTTGCGCGATCATCCACCCATCCCCACCCGTCTCACTCGCCTCACCTCAGGCCGCAGTCGCCCCATGACACTGCCCCTGCCACGTTCACGCCCCTCCCAGACCACATCCATCTCCCTTTCATTGATCGCCCGTCCGAGGTTGCCGCGCTCATCTCCTCCGCCCCATCTGCCAAACTCTTCTCTCTCCTAGCCCAGATCTTTCCCCCAGCGTCCGACCAGATCCAAGACCCCGCGGCAACCCCTGACCCCACAAAATGGACCTATGCCCAGCTCTACACCCATCTCACTCAGACAACACGCCACCAGACTCCTGACGTTCTCTGGGTCCTTCAAGCCCGCAAATGCATCCTCTTTCACTCCGAGCTCATCTGGGAGCGCATCAAGGGCGCTCTCGGTGTCCCTCCCGATCTCGACGTCGATTACGATCCCTCTGAGCCCTCGCTTCTCCACGCTCCCGTCTTTCCCAGCTCTCGCAGCAACAGCAGCGTCGACACCGACGACATATCAGATGACCATGGTCGTGCTGCCAAGGGTTATTGGGATGACTGGGACGCAGTCATGGACTCTCCCGTCTACGTTCCTCGCCACCCCGGTCCTCCCTCCCCCGTCATCCCCATGTCCCTCTCTTCTATAAAATTCGCGTCTCGAGTAACCGATCGTCTGACCGAGGACCCAGGTACATTGAGTCCCCCTCATCTCGTCCGAATCGACTCTGGGTCCCCGTCCCATTCCGGCACAGTCACGCCCTCGTCCTTCCTCTCCATCGAGCCCCTGCTCGCCCCATCCTCCCCGTCTCCCCCTAACCACGTCTCCCCTTCACACCCAAGCGCACTCGCCACGTCCGAAATCATCGGCCTGGCTCTCGACGACATCCAAGAAGGCGCCGAAGAGGAAGAAGACGCCGGCCCGCCCAGCGGCGACGCCCCACCCAAACTCGATCAACGCGAGGGTGAGGAGCACGACGAGGACCTCATCGCGCCGTCCCAGATCCAAGGACTCCGCATCTCCACCGTCCCCGCACCCGCGCCCGCACCCGTCTCCGTCCCCATTCCCACACCCGAAATCCTCCCCTCGTCTTTGCACCCGCACTCCCTCACCGCCGCTGGATCCCCGCTGCACATCCTCGCATCCACATCCCCGTCTGCGTCCTCCCTCACCTCGTCCTATCACGCCCCGTCCCCCGTCTCCCCGCTCCCGCCGTACCCCGCTTACCCGCCACCGCGGCCCGTGCCGGGTTCGGGCTCGTTTGTGCGTCCAGCGTCGGGCTCGTATGGGTTCCCGCCTGTGTTTGGGCGGAGTGGCTCGTTTGGGAGTGTTGGGTCTGTGAAGGGGTTGGGTGGACGGGATGAGGAGCGGGAGAGGGAAAGAGAGGAAGAGGAAGAGGAAGAGGAAGGATACGACGCGGTGGGAGATCGCCGGTCGGGCAGCCCGCTTTTCCCGAGCAACTTTGCGAGGCTGAGTGCGGAGCCGACGCTTGGACATGGGTGCGTTTTTGCTTTCGTTTGTTTGCGGTATAGTGATTGAATTCGTTTGGCTTGTAGTGAGCATGGACATGTCGTGCCTGGCTATGGAGGCGCGAAACACAAAAGGACGTTCTCGCTTGGCGGGGGGGTGAGGGGGAGTGTGGCGGGGTATAAGAGGATGAGCTGGGGCAGTGCTGCTAGTGTGTCTGCTAGTGTATCCAGTGGTGCTGTGTAGGCGAGGTGAGGTGTAAAGGGGTTGTGATCATCTGCCCACTGCTTTGCGTGCAGCGTGAAGGGGGTAGTATGCATTCTGGGACTCGGACGTGGACCGTTGTTTTCTTCATTTCTCTCTCTCTTTCTTTTCTTTTCTTTTCTTTTCTTTTTGTGTTTGAGCTGGTGTAACAAAAAAAGATGCGTGGCGCAATGGGTATATACACGTACGGTTGGGGTGCGTAAAAGGTTGAAATTAAAAAAACTTGGTGTATAGTGGCTTTTGTTGTACAGTATGTATTACGTAGGGGTATCGTTTTGGTATGTATGTACGAGGGTTGTAGGTTGTAGGTTGTACATGGGTACTTGTACTGTATAGTGAGTGGGACAATGAAAATAAGTATTGGGTGTAAGTATGTGCTTTAGAACTGGAAGGTGTGAGCTGTTTGATTGATCGGCATTCAACGTTCAACAACGCCGCCGCATTCAAGTTGTTGACATTGCGCATGACGAGCCACTGCTGTATCAAAAGTGAAATGTAGTGTCCATGCACACTGCACAGGCTGAAGTTTGGAAACTTCTTGAAGGCGCTCTATACTTGGCGCTATTTTCGCTCACAATGACATTGCAATGGAACGCGTCGCGGTCAGGTGTTCCGTCAGAATCCGTCGATCCTTTATTGAATGCTTCATGCGCCGCAAATAGCCAACAAATCGCATCAGCACTGCCCAATCCAGACAACAGTCATGCATTCCTCGAGAGATCCACATCTTCCATCTCCTTCCATAAGTTTGAATAGTATGTACAAGAATTCGAACATCAAACACTGGCCAGTGCCCGGGCCACTGTGACCAATT
>JABCKG010000059.1:0-44362 GCA_018851835.1 Hypsizygus ulmarius | reverse complement strand
TGTCCCTTTTGCCCTTTCCTTCAAGAGGCAAGCATATGAGGTAGATGGGTGACAGAAATATTTGGGCTTAATTCTCAGTGTTGAGGATGATGGCAAGGGCTTGACTGCAGCGCATCAGCGCGCACTTAAGGAGGCGGGAGTGGTGGTCTGGTTCGACACTCTGGCTCTGTCACTTTCTGTTCGACAAGAAAGTATTTCCGGAATGACGATGCGCAGAAATGGACAGGAAGTGGGGCTTGAGACGTGTGCTGTCGTTCTTGCGGCAGGCGGTTTCGAAGCAAGTCCTAAATTGCATGCCAAACACCTCGGAGCTGGCTGGAATCAGGCAAGAGTAGGATTGTTTTTAGGTTGCGGTCTTTATGCTTGTTGACAATGCATATTTTAGGTTCGTGGAACCCCATACAATATAGGGGATGGGTTTGCCATAGCTCAGACCGTTGGTGTGAAAGTTGGTCAGGCTGTCACAGCACAGCTTGGGATGCCAATGCTCTCGCTTCCGCTGGCAACCGCGACCTCACAAACCAGTTAAGTAGATCAGGATATCCCCTCGGTATAATGGTAAATGCAAATGGGGAGAGGTTTGTAGACAAAGGAGAGGACTATCGAAACTATACTTATGCTAAATTCGGTCGTGCTATTCTCCTTCAACCAGGCAGCTTTGCTTTTCAGATCTGGGATTTTCGAGTAGCCTGCTACCTTCGACAGGAGGAATACAGGGATGACGTCGTGGAGGAGATACTGGCAGGTACTTAGCTTGCAGGTGCTTGCTGAAAAGTATAGCGAAAAGGGTTTGAATGATAAGGAAAAGCTCTTGCAAACCGTCCTGGAGTTCAATGACGCCGTTCAGCACAATGCACAAGAATCTGCCGACCTTTCCTTTGATCCCACCATGAAGGATGGCCTTTCTATCCAGTCTTGTCATGCCCAGTCGGTAATATCCGAGTCCAACTGGGCGCTTCCACTCAAGAAGCCACCGTATATGGTACTGAAAGTGGCCTGTGGAATCACATCTACGTTCGGTGGGTTGGCAATCGATGCGCATTCAGCGTGAGTTATCTCTGAAAGGAAAGCGGATTGACTGCGGGGGCGGTGTTTGGCCGAAAAGCTGGACGTCATGCAGCTCATCGGATGAATTACTCAGTCTAGAGAAAAGAATGCCTACGAATCAACTGCGTTAGCAGACCCGACGTTCAAGCTTCTGGAGTTGGCTTGTGTAGTATGGTATATCGTACATACAAAGAGATTTACTGTTTTATGAGTTCTCCAGTTTCTAAAATTTTGATAAGTAGTGATGTCATCTGGATCCGACGCCCAGCCCATACGAGAGAATTTGGTGACCCAGTGGGGCTTGATGCAGATGCATGATGAGTCTCTCTTTCAACTTCAGCTTGTACTAAACTCAACCTAGTATCATAAGCAACTCCTTACTCTCTTTTGAACCCTACCCATCATGTCTCTCAAAGCCCTCGTTCACGATGCCGTCGCGGACGGCCACCAGGAAAAGCCAGCTCATTCAACACAAGATATCGAAGACAGGGAACTCGGGGAGCACACGGCCCAAGGAGAGGCGGCCCAAGGAGATGCGGAGCAGCCACACCCACGAATAGCTTTCAGGAGCCCTGAAAATACCCCTTCCATGCGAACTGGACCTCCGCGCTCTTTGTCATTCGCCTATTCTCTTCCAGGTTCACCTCCGACCTCTCGACAGAACAGTAAACACGAGAATGGCGATATTCTGTCACCCGATGACATTGTAGAATTCCCTTTTGCCCTTCCTGGTTCAGACTTTCGTGGTGCCCTGGAGCACGGAGGTGTTACTACTCCGGAGCAGACAGATAGAAAGGGAAAGAAACGGGAAAGTCGTCTAGTTGATGAAGGTTGGAATCCTATGCGATGGTTCCAGGAATCTCCGAAGGAAGAAAAGTCTGGTTTCCACTTTGGTGACGCAGAGCACAGCGATCACGACGGAGAGGAGACATCACGAGAAGGTAAGGGTCCCAGGAGCGCCAAGCTTCCAAAGAGCACGTCTGCGGACGACAGTGGCACAACCACTCCGCGGTCGGGTCTACGACGTGCCGCTTCTGTCCCCCATGACATCCAAGACGCTAAGCCTGCACGAGCAAAATGGGGTCGCCTGCGTTCCTTGATACCTCATGTTATTCACCCGGACCAACATGCGGGGACACCTGGGCCCTCCGCCGTCACTTCTAATCAGGTCAATATCACTGACGAGCTTATCGCTGGCGGACTCTCAACCCTCATGTTGCGGCTATGGTTCGAACGCGACGAGAAAGGTCATCGTCGCATTCCTATTCTCTTTCACCGCCTGCGAATCAGAGTGAGCGACAGCTTGCATCCTATGCACGGGCAGAAATCGGTTTTCCGCATTGAATGTGAATACGCTAACGGCGCGGCTCGTTGGGTCGTCTACCGTCAGCTTCGTGACTTCATATCACTGCACACCCACTACACACTTTCGAACGTCTATAATCGCAACGTTGACAAAATGCCAGAATTCCCGCGAACAAGTACACCCTAATGCTTTTATATATATCATGTGCTCATCTATGACTCAGGTCATCCCTATTTCAAGTTTTTGAAGAAGGAGGGTCGCGAGCTTGGACAGGCTGACTTTGCGCGTCTCCAACGCGAATCTTTGGAGAACTATCTGATTGATTTAATCAGAGCAGTAGTACGTTGAAAAAGTCACATCATACTCTATAGTCATCAATATTTTTCAGATGTTTCACCCTTCTGCAAACAGATTGGCTGGCTTTCTAGAAATCAGTGCACTTTCTATTGCTCTCGCACAATCAGGTGGTGCACAATATAAAGCAGGTTTTTTACGGATAGAGGAGGGCACCGATGGTGGCGGTGGCTTCGGTCGAAAGTCTATCAGTTGGAAAGCCAAGAAGCTACCTAGATGGTGTGCAATACGAGAAAGCTACCTGGTGGTGCTAGAGGAGCCAGGCGAGGTAAGCGAAACCTGAACGGAACATAATTTTTTTGTTGATCAACACCATAGCTTATCATTTGGGACGTCTTTCTCCTCGACTCCGACTTCAGCATTGAACGTCCGAAACGTTACTATCGTCAGGGTCTTAATCTTCTACATGCCGAACACTTAAACATAGGAAGTCATGCATCGGGGAAGGCTCATGACAAGTTGCAGGTTCACCCAGATGCCGATCGGATGTCTATGATTGGTTCAATCAGGAGTCGGGTTTCGAAGATATTCCATCTCGAGGGGCGGAACCGCCCTGCCACTGTTCATGGTACAGTGACCTCCCGAGATGACGTGACCATGAGTTCTACCACCTCGATCACATCACGCGCGCCAACGCCGATGCTCGATCCTTCTACAAATGCAAATCCACTTTCTGCAGATCACGGCCATGACGAACATGATGATCATGAGGACAGCGACAAGAAGAAAAAGAAGCGTGCTAGCGATGTCTCGAAGCACACTTTCTATATTGTCAACTCGCAAATGCGACTCAAGCTTTTCGCTCGCAACGAGGTGCGATAGCGTTCATTTATAAGTAGACCGTTCGATCTGATGTGTCTATGCATTCACAGCGTCAAATGATGCAATGGATCACAGCCCTTGAGAAAGTGGCGGCAACATCACATTACACCGGTGGTAATCGTTTTGACAGCTTCGCACCCATCCGGCTGAATGTAGCCGCGCAATGGCTTGTCGACGGCGTGAGTCCATTCCTTTGATACCTGGCACTTGTTGTGAGTGTGGCCATCTGACATATTTATAGCGTGACTACTTTTGGAACCTTTCCCGTGCAATTCTCCTGGCACGAGAAACTATCTACATCCACGATTGGTGGCTATCACCTGGTGAGAGCCTACAAGACACCGTTATCCCTTGCTTTGCCTGTCTCACAATATAATAACCTGGCAGAGCTCGAACTGAGGCGACCCAACAAAGGGCGGTATCGGCTGGATCGGCTTTTGGAAAGGAAGGCCAAGGAGGGTGTCAAGATTTATATCATCCTTTAGTGAGGATCACAGTACCTGAGAAGAATGATATATACTCATGAATCTCGCAGTCAGGAGGTTTCCAACCGGACCACCCCAACCGATAGCAGGTGAATACTCGTCGTTTTGTTAATGCACACGAGCAACATATTTACGGGAGATGCCACAGTTATGCAAAACAGCGCTTACTCTCATTGCATCCCAACGTCATGGTTCAACGGTCGCCTTCGCATTTCCAAACAGGAACTTACCTCTGGGCTCATGTGCATTATATTCATCTTTCGAAAATCAGCATGCTCATCAAATTGCTTTCTGATTCCAGCACGAGAAGATGTGTGTTATCGATCAAGTCATCGCCTTCACGGGAGGGCTCGATCTCTGCTTTGGAAGGTAATTATTGCAATTTTCCTGTCCCATCGTCACTCAATATAATGTATATCTGCAGGTGGGACACTCCGCAGCACGTCCTTATAGATGACATGGAAGGCACTGAGCAGCCAGAAGTATGGCCAGGTAAGGCAAATTTATACTCTCCCATTCACATTTAGGTTCTCATCACAACGTCGATAGGAAAGGACTATAGCAACCCTCGCCTTGCGGACTTCTATAATCTCAATAAACCCGAAGAAGATATGTACGATAGAGCGAAAGTGCCCAGAATGCCTTGGTCAGTGCTTGCTCTTAGCCTTCTTGAGCTCCGTCGAATCTTAGGCGCACCGCACCGTTATTTCAGGCATGACGTGGCTATGCAAGTAGTTGGACAGCCAGCCCGGGACTTGGCTCGCCACTTTGTCCAAAGGTGAGCCGTCAGGTAGCTTTTTCGCAGCTCGAAACTCAGTGCATGTGCTCCGAGATGGAACTATCTTCTGAGAATAAAGGTCCGTTTTGGTTCCGGATCAGCAGTCGCGTTATTAACGACGGACACAGAATCACTCTCGAATAATGCCTTTTTTATTGCCTCCGCCGGAGTTCAGGCCTGGGCAGCTCAGTGAAATGGGTCTCACTGGCACTTGCGAGATGCAAATATGTCGCTCCGCCGGCCCGTGGTCGATGGGTACTCCTGCCAGAATCGAGCATTCCATACAGAATGCATACCTAAAAGGTTTGTCAATCTACCCAGCCACGAAATAAGGCGCATTTTTAAAGCGGGCCGTGGATCAGCTATTCAGATGTCCGAGCACTTCGTATACATCGAAAACCAGTTCTTCATCACGTCGTACGTACCGATCGTATTTCTCCCGCTGCGGAGGGCCGCGGCAAAATCTCACATCTGCGAACAGTACCACAGTTAACGATGTCAAGGTTGAGAACAAGATTGGAGATGCTCTCCTGCATCGTATTATACGAGCCCACCAGGATGGCACACCATGGAAGTGTTGCATCGTGATACCTCTACTGCCCGGCTTCACATTTCCAGTGGACCACAGTGACGCCAGTGCCGTAAGTTTGGGGTAACATATGCTGGTGGTCATTCAATTCAAACTATGCCACAGATACGTATAATACTGGAATGTCAAAACCGTACCATTTCTCGCGGTCCGAACTCCATCTTCGCTCGGCTTCGTAAAGAAGGGATCGATGTGAGCATGCTGGCTCTTTTTGGATCATACTTGTTGATGTCTCATTCAACAGCCGAATAACTACATTTCTGTTTTTTCGCTACGTAACTGGGGGAAGCTGCGAGGAGATGTCCTGACCACGGAGCAGGTAGGATGACTTCTATACAGCTCCCGGGGTGAACGCCCGTCCTTATCGATCTTCTAGGTCTACATCCACGGCAAAGTATGTATCGTGGACGATCGCCTAGCCATCATTGGAAGTGCCAACATCAATGAACGTTCTCAGCGTGGGGATCGCGATTCAGAGCTGGCGGCCGTAATCAGAGATACAGACTTGATTGATTGGTAAGTGTTGAACTGCGTATTAGTTGCGCATATTCTCATGATGGCATTACAGCACTATGGCTGGCAAACCTTTCAAAGTTGGAAGGTTTGCACATACTCTTCGTGTTCGTTTGATGAGAGAACACCTCGGAGTGGACATCGATGCTATGGACGAAGAAGACCTCATGGCTAATGAGCCCGTACAGCCAGAATACAAGGAGAGCACATGGGATCCTGATGCCGAGCAAGTTTATGGACAGGAAAAAGGTGTTACGCATATCAAGAAATCAAAACAGCGCACGGCCACTGGTACTATTGTGAAAGATGCATTGGATAGCGCAAGCCAAGGTATGTATGTGTGAATACTTTCGGTCTAATTGCTGCTTATATCACGGTAGCCCTGCATGCTACTGGAGAAACTGCCTCCAAAACGACATCGAAGGCCATGCAAAAGATGGGGTTATCGCACAACACCGTTGCAGAGAGCACGGGAGACGAAACTCTGGAGGATGAGCGCAAGACCTTCACCCGTGAGGGTGATAAGGTTCCGGGTTTCGCGAGCTCTATCATACCAACCCTTGAGGAGAAGATTATTGCGGAACGCCGATCATTGACAGAGAAATCCGATGGCGATCTACATGCTATACAGGAGACCACCGAAGAGAAACGTGACTCTGAAATTACGTCAGAGCCGGAAGGAACTGTCGTCGAGAATGGGGGGCCTCCACAGACTCTCACAGATGACAAGACCCTGTTTGGCGCACCGGCAGGTATTACAGACTCTCAGACAGATGACGAGCCTCCACAGAATGATGCGGACGAAGCGGAGAAAGCTGCTCCTGATGCTCGTCGCAGTATCCGAAAACAACTCAATAGCAAGACATGGGAGCTTTCGACTCCAAGGCCTGAAGTTAATGCTGATCGCTTTGAGGATCCTATATCAGACGCATTCTGGAACAATGTTTGGATTGCCAGCGCAGTTCATAACGTCAGTTCAGAGTTCTTTAGTTCATGGTTGCATGCTTATTTCACTATCATACTTCAGACGGAAATATATCGCAGAGTATTCCACGCCATACCTGATGACGTAGTCACCACCTGGAAACAATACAAGGAGTTCATATTACATCACGAGCGCCTGAATAAAAAGGTGAGTTGTCTTTAATGTGGCGGAGTCGATGGACGCTGACGAGATACTAGCCTCGAGACAGCGCTACGCCCGAAGCTGTCGCTCGAGTACCATCCGAGGCAGGTGACGAAGGTGCTCCCCAGGACGAAAACGCAGAGGTCGGATCAGATGACGGAACACGAACAACCAAAGGAGGTGGCGAAGACGCGGCAGCCTCCACTGCAAACATTTCACCGGGAAATTCAGAAAAGGAGCCAAAGCCTAAACGACCTGTCAAAGGTACAGAACCCTTCGAGAAGTGGGAGAGAGACGAGATGGAAAAGCTCTTGTGTCAGACAAATGGTCACTTGGGTATGTTCTAACATTCCTGTGATAAGTCAAGGTATTAACGAGGGCGATATAGTCCTATTTCCAAATCGGTTCCTCGAAGGTGAAGACATTGCCAACAACTTCCTTTTCAATGCCGACAGGTAGCTTTTTCGTTTTAAATTCTCCGCGATTTATCTGACATCTTTTTGCCCAGACTCCTACCTCTGCCTATCTATTTATAACCGAACAATGCATTTGCGACATGCGCAGACCCTTTACATTGCGGACCTCATCATAATCACAGGCGTTCTTGAGTCTTTGACCCATGTTTATTTGATACCAACCATGTAGCCAAACATTTTATTACTTATATGGCATACTGGTATACTTCAATTGAAGCTTGATTGAAACCCTTTCAATGTTAGGCAGCTGCAGACTTTAAATTCAACACTCTTCTCTGTATACTGTTTCCTGCCTCCGAAGGCGACGAACTTTGCATTGCGCACCACTCTCATTCATACACGAAGTGATGATATCGAATGATCCTGCCATTGAAGACTTGAAGAAACTTACGGTTCCTCAGCTCAAGGCATTATGCAAGGAAAAGAAGATAACTGGTTACTCGAAGCTCCCCAAAGACGCTATCATTCAGAAGCTCCTTATTCACAGCAACCAACTACTGGAAAAGGCCGCCACAGGTGTTGGCACTTCGTCTCCGACCCCTCAAATTCACGCAGAAGTAACGAACACATCGCTCGCTCAGACTTCTGCTCGGCTACCCCATGGACCACACCCAGCATCTCCTGTGATAGCACCGGCGGCTCAGGCTATACTTAATCACTCGCAACTGTCCGCTCTGGTGCCTCCAGCAATTGTGCCACAATATTTGGTACCCACTCCTGTCCCCCTGGATGCTTCGTTGTCGACGAATCCGAAGAAACGGAAGTCTGAAGACCAACCTGCTGCTTCCACATCATCCAAGAAGAAAGAAAAATCCCCAGCTGGCGGTGGATCTGATATCTTATTGTCGGTGACCACGAAGCCACTGCCGGTGAAAGTTAGCAGACCAACAAATTCTCCTGCCTCCTCTTCCCACACCACGGCGATTTCACATTCAGGTCAAACTGTTTGCGAAACGATTTGTAAAGCAATCAAATCGGTTGGCTCTCTTTCTGATACAAACACGTCGCTGCCAGTATCTCGAGCTTTTAGAACTCCTGCTCACCCGAGACCGCAGCCCCACACTACCATAGCAAAGGCAGGACCTGCAGTCGTCATTGGCTCCCCTGATCTTGTTGTGGTCTCAGCTCCTAGACGTTTTGTACCGCTCATAATCACAAAGACAAACGGCGGTGCGACACACCCCATTCACGCTCCTTCCCAAGTTGTATCTGCAGCACCGACGGATGCATTATCGGAGAAAAGTCTTGAATTTCTGCCGACTTTGCGTTACCTCGACTTTCCTGTTCATCTCGAAGTGTCTCGTCTTCAGCCTGTTTCTTTTCCTCCGTCGTTGTCCCAACGAAAAAACGTCGCCCGCCTTGCACTTGTCCTTTCTGCTGTTCCGATCCAAGATCTTCCTAATGTCGCGCTGGCGTCTCGTCTTCTTCGATATGCTAGTAAGTATCAAACATTCGAATACCTCGTCAAATAACTCACTGATTGATCAAATATCAGTTTACATCTCAGCAGCTCATCGCTTGTCAAGGGACTTTCCTGGTCGCCGACTTACCTGTTTGATGAAGCAGTATCCTCCGAGCATGACGAATATGTGGCCATATATGCGGCTGCGCGAGCGGGAACGACTAACACGGCGGCATATTTATCGCGATTCTTTCTTGGGTAGAGCCCTGGAAGGAAAAGTCCACGTTTCGGACAGTTTGTGGACTAGTCCGGATAATCCCAAGCAAGTGACAATTATCGTCAGGTTTGCATATACATCTGCGATCTTGGTTATGACTGAAAGGAGCAAATGATAACGACAGATTTCTACTCACAAGGTTCTTTTTCCTTGTATCGACTGGACATGGAAACTTCGAGAGCAGAACGACAATTACGAACGTCCAAGAGGTCGTTGAGGGAGAGATCTGGACAGTTGAAGTTCGTTGTGCCGATCGCACTGAGATCTTCTATGTCCTTGAGGCGACTTGCGAAGTCGTTGGTCACCCATCGCCTTTGTCAAACATTGAAAATAACTCTTTTCAAGCCCAAAGTAACACTCAATTACGTGCGGACTGGTCAGCATATGTCAACCAGTATATATCGCCTTCTTCGAAAAGTCCACGACCACCTACGTTGATGGAACATCTAAAGTGGACTAATTTCGAAGAATATGACCGAGGGATCAGCAAAATATGGTTGTCAAAGACCCATGGCGAAGGAGACGTAGGCGCGATGAAACGAGTGGTCGCGGAGCGATATATCTTAGCATGTGTCGTCGGGAACAGGTATGAAGGACGCACTTTTTGACTTGAACTATGTGCATTGAAGTTACTATCCATCTGACAGTATCAGCGGTCGGTGGATGACATCCACTGAAATGGCTCTGGAATATAACGGACTCCCCGCTCAAGCTCTTCATTCGAAGCCAAATACCAATGTTCATTTGTTTCTGCCCGCGTCAGTGTCATTCAGTCTGTTGCTCGAATTCATCGCAAGCAACGTTCCTGACTCACGATATTGAAGCACAGACATCACCATGTAGAGAGCGTGCACTTTACGTCGACCAACGGAAGGCCGCTTCACCCAGCACTTGCCGTTGTTCAGACCCCTGCGAGAGAGTATTACATATTTAAAGACAATGGAATGCAAGTAGGTTGCGAAGAGGAGGGAATAGCTGCGATCTGGATGGAGTTCCTGAGATGTAATTCTTTGGGAGAACTGTTTTAGACATTCCCCGAGTTAGCCTGTTAAGTCCTTGTGTTTCAAATTATAGACCGTGAGGTAACTGCGGTGTGTGTTGATGAGATGCATAATATTAATTCTCTTCCATGCGAGAAGTAAAATAAAAGGATGGTTTTATAAGAATTGAGAAAAGTCTCTTCGCCTGGGAGTCGAACCCAGCTTTCGCGCGCACCACGTTTCATGACAGGCGCGTGTACTAACCGATATACTAGCAAAGACTTGCAATGACGTATGGTTGCAAGAATTAGACACCGGAGAGTCCGGTGTGCGTTCCGCAATGTAATTAACTTCAGATCAGTTCAATCTCTTAAGTACATGCTCGACTTTCACATCGAGTTGACTGCACTTGTATTTTGAAGAACATTACAGTATGAATTATTTTGAATGATCCATCACGCGCAGGCTCCTCGATGGGCCAGTGATGTTGTCAACCCACCGTGGGCCCAAGCCACTTGCTGCGCCCTTTACTTTCAATGGAAACCTTGTCAGTTATCCATATTCATCGTCGATGGATTAATGTAGGTTCCTTGAAAGTATAAGCAGTTCCACCCATCAGGATGGCGATGGTGTTGCTTTCAATGCTAGAAGGAGTGACGGCGCGATGAGGTTGGAATGTACATGCAGATGCTGAGGCGATGGAAGCCGAGCTTACAATGATCTTATCAGTCCTCCTCCATATCCAGATCGCCTTCCACACCAGCACCTTCTCCAATGTCGTCAAACATAACTTCCTCATGGTAAACATCGTCATGCTCCGGATATACCAGCTCGTCTCCGAGTGTGGAGTTTGTGCGGTTTGAGTTCATTGCTGAACGATGCGCTGCGTTGCCATTACTAGATGCAGGTCCTGTTGGTTCTGGCGACAGCGCGAGCGCCGATTGTACATGCGTGAGGATTTCTTCCATGCGATCGCCAAGTCTATCTTCCAGCTCTTCGACTATCTGTACACGAGGTAGATCAGTTGTCTGGCATACGAGATCATGGTAATTCTGGCGCACTACGTAGAGTTCCACGGGCATCGTAGGCGCGAGGTTAACGACTTGGAGCTTTTCGGCCTTGGTCAACTCATAAGGCGCGAGGCTCTGCACAAGTTGAGTTATGCTTTCCGGTGACTGCCTCTGAGTGGGGACATAATCCGCAGAGAGGTACTGTATTGCCTGTGGAGTTGAAGAAAATCAGCGATTCCGATTGAAAATGAAAATAACTCGTTCACGTACCTCTACTTCCACTGTCCTCAAATTCTCGCTCGGCTCTCCAAACAGAGAATCACTTCCAGGGTGGCGTGGGGGTTGCCCTGCGGCTTCTTCCTCCTTCTTTATGCGTACTGCAGTCTTTGCACGAGCCAAATGATCGCTCTCTAGTTCTCGAAGGAGGGTCAACACCTCATAGTTGGAGAGAAGGGCGGCTCTGGCATTGACGACCTTGAGGTTTTGATGGACTCGTCAGAGAAAAAAGGTATAATATTGATGGGCTCGGGAGAAGGCAGACCTCCATTGGTGGTTCATGTACAAGAGCAGGTCAATGTTGAGTCTTGCAACCTGCGACGCCAAACTTTTATTCCGCTATTTATACTTCAGAAGCAACGTTACTCTCAGGCGAAGAGTTTTGTTTTTTTGTCAAAGTGCGCTTCTTGGAAGTTCTTCCAAGTATATTTAGTCACGTGCTACAATTCTGAAATGTTGCGTCCGGCGGTCCGAGTCACTGGCCCCGCCCAAACGGCCACCACCAGCATTGGACAGCTTGCTTTCGCTTCCACATTGCCAGAATAGACCAGCCAATAACCGTCCACGCTCTTCATGGCCGTTTTGGAAAATAACGACCAGCTTGGGCAGCTATGGACGCTCATACAGGAACTCAGTGAACAGCTGAACCAAAACCGTAGTATATCTGTGTCATTGTATACTCAGGCAGGGAACATAAAGGTGAGGAATGCTCGATATAAGTGCCATGAAAAAGTCCGCATCTTATTTCAATGTGCCATAGAATCAGGCTGTGCATTCTCAGACGGGGTTCGTTCTTCGCAGGTGAGTGGAAAGCCTTCCTTCCAGAATATACAGCTCTCAGCTATGCTTAAGGTTTAACTTGGACAAGACTAAAGGTCTTTCAAATATCTCTCGAGCGCGTTAGCTGTGATTCATTATTCGACAGAGGAATACGATGCTGAATTGGAACGAATGAACGCCGCAATAATCGCCGAGAATCAAGGCTTACAACACGATAACAAACAGCTCAACACCTTAATCAAGGAATATGAACAAACTCTGGAGACTCTCATGAGTTGAGCTTGCCATGTTCTATTCACCCATCTCATTGATATCTGACGTGGGCTGATTTCATGCAGGCACCTTCCGAAATCGTGCTGTATGTCCCATCTCATTTTAAGTCCTGCAATGCATACAGTTCCTGATCATGACATTCTTCATTGACAGCAAAGCGTTCAAGAGAGCGAATTGTCACTGATTCGCGAATACGAAACGAAGTTGCTTGCACGGCAGGAGGAATACGCAACGCAGAGCCTGTCAAACAGCACCGCATTATCTGAATCCCTTGTCCGAATCTCGCATCTCCTCCGCCAGGTCCTCCGGTCTCTCGGAGGCGAAGACACAGATCCGCCATCCACGCGAGGTAATGAGGAAGAAAACCCTGAACCATGGACTTCAGCTGCCGCATCGGATCATGCTTTAGAGAGAGAGATCGAGCTGGCACGGTTGGAGATGGAGAATGAGGAACTGAGACGGATGATGGGGGTTGTTGCTGCCCAACCTCTGAAGAATATTTCAGAAAGCCGACCTATATTTGAGCCACCGAAACAAGAGCAACAACGGATATCAAGTGCGACAAAATTGGGCGGCGCTTCGGGGACTGTTGGGCCATTTGGCACGTATAAGAGGCGTTCCCCAGGTTGACCAGATCACCGGTTTGAAGCTGCTGCTTCAGGTATTTCTCCCCACTCTCTTGGCATTCTGGTTTCTTCTATTAAAACTGACTGCCATTTTTAGCTCTGTCCATGCAAATATGATGATCGTTGCATACTTACGGCCTTTCGTGATGATAGCTAATTGACGGATTTCGACAATTGAGCGCGGTGTTATGCCCCTCCTGTAGCTATCTATACACAGATGTAACCTGATCAGTCTGATGTACACAAGATGTACACTTCCTATGGAGGACTGCAGATCAGATCATGTGTAAAGTACCATCTGATATCCAGCAGTTGTCCGCTGTTCCAGTCGAATGTGTGATATCCTGTGATACCGCAGTCATGCTGACAGCGATGCAGTGATAAGAAAACGACAAAAGTAGACACCTTCTGCTTTGGAAATTCAAGTGGGCTAACGTGTCAACAATGCTATCTAAGAAGGGGAGACATGGCAATATGTTCAAGCCAAAAAATACAATCAATATTGCAAGTCCAGGTCCCAGGAGCCGTTGCATGGTGAGTGATCGGCATGCCGAGTATAGGAACGAAAAAAGGCACATATATCGTACCTGAATATTATCAGCCTGTTGGTTCATGACTTGTCCGTTGTCGACGAGTACGACGAGCACAGAGTTGGAGGCAGTGATGTCGGAGCAGGTGTGGACCACAGAGGTCAGTTTGCAATCAGCGCGGCTTTCAATCGGCGCTAGCGCTACTCATTTGCTTCCGTCGTGCCCCTCTGATGAACTCTGCCTGATTTCTGACTTTCCTGTTCCCATTCATTCTAGGGCTTCACTCGCGTACCATACTCGAGTACTTCCTCGATAGAAATGTCCTTTCCTGTTTCGCGAGCAACTTCTCCGACGTCTTTAGTACCTTTTCGGTTCGGGCACTCAGACAACTCGCAGCCTGCGAAGGGCAGGGAGCATAGCCCGGACATTTTTTTTGAAGGAAGGAGTCGCAGATCGTCTATACAGTCTGGGGCAAACCACAAGGGCAAGGAGCGGGCCAACAGCTCTGCTAATGGCCACGCTGACCCTGCCTCGACTTCTTTCGGTCAGTAATTAATTATTTGATCAGCACAGGCTTCTATAGCAACTGCTTTTATATTGCGCAATATACTGATTAAGAAATCAGGCGTAGGGATGAATGACTCGTTCTCTTCTTCGCGCTACAAGCCATCCTCACTAACTTACGAAACCTCTCAACCAGCAACGGCAGACGCTTCGACAACAAGGAAACGGGGCAGTATCCTCATTGCTGCCTCCGATGCACTTGGTTTCAGGTTCGGTCGAAGAAGGCAGCAATCAACCCGACAGCCGCCCATGCCAATCATCCTTCCAGATGTAATTGAAATCAGCGCCCCTCGTCGCGATGAAGAGGTCGAGGAGCGAAACCGACTTAGGGACATGGCTGCTCAATCCATTGGTCTCCCGGTCATGATGCAGCCCGATGCACGTTCCATGGAAGAGAGTGTAGAGGAAGTGGATGAGGAGTCAGAAGAGCGCGTCCCTAGTTCTGAATCCCCGAACATCGAGAGTCGCGACTTGCCCAATGGACGACCGGGGTCCAGCTTTGTGGCCAAATTTGCCCAGGACTCCAGCGTCTCTATCCCCATGTCTTCCTCTGCAGTCCGCAGCCGCTATCGCTCGGGCTCACTGGCGCATAGCAGGACGGATTCAATTACGTATTCTGCTGTCCCATCCTTTCCGACTACCGTGAACGCTCTCAGCCAGTTCCAGCAATCTGCGACCGCATTGTTTAAATTCTATCCTCCTTCTTCCCTTCGCATCTTTGCATTATCGAAGAACTGGAGAAGTCGGTTCATGATCATGTCTTCCCCCGCCCCCTTGGTCAGGCGAAACTCAGGTCCTCCTGTCTCATACTTGCATTTATTCAAGTCGTCGAATGGCGACGAGAAAGAGGTTGAGCGTTTGGAGATTCACGAGGACAGTGTTGTCTTTGTGGCTGAGGGTGATGTGGGTGGTCGCGGGCACGTTGTCAAAGTTGGAGGCGTGGATGTCGGTGCTTTGAAGAAGGAGCTTATTCAGGAGGAGGGAGGTCGAACGATGTGGTTTTTGCATATCGCGGATCCGGCAGAGGCGCAGAAGTGGATTACTACCATCAAGACTGCGATTCTGGGACAGAGGTGATGACCGTCTCCTATTTTTCTAACCTGAGAAATCTGACGGATGTCTCTGTTAGGACTATGCGTGCGGGTTTGGGTATGCCAGGCAGCACGCTTGGAGGTGTCGAGCCTCGCGGCGATATGGATGTTATGCTTTCCATGCGTGCGCAGGGTTTAATCACTTCGCCCACCAGCATAGTCGCCGAGTGGTCAGGTCAGAGTACCTCGCAAACGGCGTCGCAACCGGATCGCAACTACGCGTCGTCAATTTCCTCCCACCGCTCGCAAGCGACGTTATCCAGGTCTCCACCTTCGGCCACTAAATCCACCCTCATGGGCCTGTTCACAGGGTCTTCCCGCCCACGTTCAGCCTCTCGCGCGACATCCATCAATTCGCAACAAGATCGAGACCTACATGAAGATTCATTTGGTAGCATGGGAAGCCACTTGCTTGGCAACATTCGTCCAGGTACTGCTGAACCAGTATTGAGCGCACAGCCTGTGGCCAATTACACGAGTCTTCCATATGCTGGATCAATCTTAGAGCGGAAGATAGACACTGATCGACCCTCTGCTTGGCCGTCGGCGGAGGTCACGCCCGTAGCTCCCAAAGAGCGGGCACACCGCGCACTTTCCTTGGGAGCTTTGTCACTGCAGCCTCCACCACGTAAGCGTTGGACCTCAATAGGACTTGATTCTACGATCAACAATGATGCAGGCCCATCCAACGGTGCTGTGGTTTTGGAGAAGACTGAAACTGAGCCACCATCAAGTCCAACTCTCGCAGGCTTTAGCTTTGGTACGCCAGAACAACGCCCTCGGGTATCGTCAATTCAGTCGGTCTCCACGCTGGCATCGGCCGATCATGCGCTGAGCGTCGAAAGGTCAAGTTCTAGTACAAAGCGGAGTTCTATGAAGCGATGGTCGCGGCAAGGAGCCTTACCTCGGCGGCTAACTCCTCCTAGTGGCCCGCCACCTTCGGTTCCAGGCAGCCAAGCTAGTGCCAGTGGATCGCATACACATACCCACCCATATATTGTCGAGCGTCCTCCTAGTCAAGCATCATCCATTCACTCCGCAGGTAGTCAGAAGAGCATAGTCTCCAGTCTGCCATCCTTCTCCAAACGTGCATCAGGATCATCTGTTTTCAGTGTCATTTCTCCCAGCATCTCACCCTCACCCTCTGCATCTCGTCCAACCTCTGCTCACAGCCATAGACTATCTATCCCCCCTCCTCCACGCCCAGCTCCCACCTTCGCCCTTCCTCCCGCGCCCTATCAAGATGGACCCAAATTGGACCCCTTCCCGTCATCTAAGCCTTCGTTCCGTGACTCTGTCGCTCATCGTGCATTTAGGCTCTCCATGACTGCGCCGAAACCACCTCCCTCTGCCGTTCTCCCGCCTCGCCCGGATGAATTGGAGGACATGAAGTCGCATCGCAGAAATTCGTCCGCAGGAAGTTATTCCAACCCAATGACGCTTGACTCTATTCCTGCATCACCAGTACCTCCAGCACTTACTGTTTCTCCATTCCCTCCCCCCGTTGGCCCCTTGCCTCCTACCCCTATCTCATCGTCTTCACCGCAGATTGTATCGGCCCCACCTTCGCGTACGACTTCACGCCATATCTCGATCAAACAGAGGCTGCGTATCCTGAGTGCGCCATCGCCAGCTTTCATGACAGCCTCCTCATCGGCACACCATACATCAAGTGGGCCTTCCACTCCCCTGACAGCGACGGC
Source organism: Hypsizygus ulmarius (assembly GCA_018851835.1). Classification (NCBI taxonomy): domain Eukaryota; kingdom Fungi; phylum Basidiomycota; class Agaricomycetes; order Agaricales; family Lyophyllaceae; genus Hypsizygus; species Hypsizygus ulmarius. The sequence goes on along the minus strand of JABCKG010000059.1, from coordinate 27,354 downwards.
TCCCATGCCAGCTGTTGTTGCACCGATCCCAGTGTCCCCTCCTCACACACCGATTGCTGAAAAAATCACGTTGTATCAGAATGACCCGAGCTTTCTGCAACTCCATACACCGGTCACCCCGTATATACCGCCGGCGCGCGCTCTCCCAGCCCCATCGGAGCCATATCCAGAAGTCACGTCACTGTCACCACCACCACGTCGTGGTTCGAAGCAGATTTCTGCAATCGAACCTGAAGTCCCGGAAGTCCCACTGGTCGAAGACGAGAAACCTCCTGTAGAGAGGGAACCTAGGTTAATGTCATTATCGCGCCCGGGTTCTGTTATATCTCTCGGGATTGTGAGCATGTAATTCTAGACTTTTTATAGTGGAGTTCCCCGCTTAATTATTCGTATTCGTGTTGTTGTACATATGCACCGTATCAAAATCTTTTGCTCCTTTCCATACTAATTTTGCGTGGTTGAGAATCAAATCACCATGAAATTTTAGTTGTGTTCTACAGTATACATGTACATAACAGCAAGACCAAGATTAAAATAACAACCGAATATCAAAGAGAAACTATGCGAAACTATTTTCAACGTCAGCGCTATCTTCGCCTTGCTCCAAGTTGGCGAACTGGAAAGGAAGCAAGTGAGTAAATATTCTGGCATAAAGCTATGAAAGTGAACTTACTGTCAGGAACGCGGCAGGTCTGTGCTCTTCAGCCCAGAAGAGTAATGGTGTATCCAGGGTCATAGAATAACTGATGTTCGGTGACCATAACTGAGTTAAGCCAATTCCGTAGTTCCAGACACGGCCCTCGGGGACCAGAGTCATTCCGAGAATACGATCAGACAGTAGAAGCTGCACTTTTTCGGACATATTGGGATTGAAACCCTATCAAAGTAAAGAAATCAGTAACATGTCGCTGAAGACCAACATGAATACCAACAGGAGGATTTTGCGAGTTGTCTGTATTCTTTCTGCCCCATTCGAATCCAGCAACGGTGAGACTATGCGCCGAGAGCGACACGGACCCAGGAGTGAACGAAGCCGTCATGCAAATTGACGAGGAGCCCCACTCTGGATGGTCAGCCATCAACTTGGCCTGAGTAGTGACATCAGTCGGGGAGAGGTGGTTGATTTCCAATGCTTGGGTCTTGATCCAGCCAAGTGGTTCAAGGTCTTTCAGCAAGAAGTCATCCTTAGGGAGTTGGGAGGGGAGCTCAACGCTGTTGTTGCTGCCTCGTTGAGGAACCCAAGCAATAGCCTAGGGAGCGAGAATACCTGAGATTACATGCAAAGGAAAGTATTGATTGGTACCCACCTTGATTTCCTTAACCTGCTTGTTATCTGGAGGGGAAACACCGTAGAGGAAGGCGGCCACTTGAGTGCGAAGGTCTGCAGCTGTGATGAAAGCACGAAGGATGTTCTTCGGAAGGACATATGTGAAGGAAGAAGCATCATCCTTGACATCGTCGCTTGAGACGTAGATGTGCTGGAGTCGGAGGGGAAGATGTGTGGCCGAGATGGCTCGTACACGCCAATCAGATTTGCTGCTAAACACCTGCTGCTCATAGTTGGTGGCTGGAGAATATTCTCGTTAGAAATAATATCTCGATAGGACTCAAAAAAGCCTCACTTGTTACGGTCTGGATGGTGTCACCATGAACGTTGGTTGTTTGGGTCTGGACAGCTGTGATTTGACTCTGAGCTTCCGTGCTCTTCTCCAACTCCGCCATCTGTTGCCGTTGCACGGAAGGCGCTGCGATTTCTTGACCAAGGATGATGTCCCGAACTTCGCTGACGGTCAAAGAAGCGATGTTGACGCTGTTTCGCTTGCCAAAGTCCTGGAAGTCAAGTTGGCATATTAGACGGAGTAGAATACGGAAAGACAAATGCATACCGCAAGGATGAGCTCCTTCATTGCAACTTCAACTTTGATCCATTCTTCATCGGAGAGGGTCGGCCATACGAAGTGAGGCTCCGTGATAGTCGATTTGTCCGGGTGAAGAATAATTTTCGCCTTTTCATTGTTGACATGTAGTCCGCGTAGAAGGAGGATAAGACGAGAAAAGGCTGTATAACTGGAAATAGACTTCAACCAATCATCTAATTTACCATATGAGCGGCCATCTTTGATTGTCGAGAACAGAAAATTTACCGTAGAGACTGAACAACACCATCTGAGGTTGTGTAGCTCGCTAAAAGGAACAGAAATATTAGCATGACAATCGATGAAACAAATGATGACCATACCAAGATCAAGTCACCAAACTTCTCCATCTTCATGCAAGCTTGGAATGGTAGCTGCAGCTCACTTCCTTTGATGACAATGTTCGGGAAATCGAGCAAATGGACCTCCAAGGGATCTATACAGAGGTTGATTTCAGTTGCCTTAAGTATACTTTTATTCGTGCTTACCCAACATTCCCTTCCGTGTCACGATAACTTGCTTTGGCTGTTCTTCGACAGGTAGCGATCGCACCAAAGCTGCGACTTCTTCAGCGGTCTTCCACTTAGCCAATTGGCCAAGACGCTTTTGACCAGCCCAAACACTGGTGTGAATGACTTTCAAGAACAGTTGTCCGGAACGAGGATTGAAGATAAAGATGGCGCCGTCTGCCAAGATCTATAAGCAACTGAAAGCAATCGATTCTGATAGAAACTCACTGATGGGTTTGGTGGTCAGATTTCCTTCGAAAGTCTTGTGGCTGTATATCAATCATGAGATGGAGCTATGTAAGAAAAAGAAGGAAGAGATGCTTACATGGTGACACGATACACGTTTGTGTCATCCACGAACCCTGTTAGTAAATTATTAGGAGGAATTCACATCATCAAAAAGGACATTACAGACAGATAATTTGATTTGAGAATAGCTCGGAGTAGTTCTGCACCACAACATAAGCACAATGACTGCGAAAATTGAACAAAAAACATACCTGACTATTAAGGTACGGCTCCGTAGGTTCCGAAGAGTAGAGTTGCAAACCCTTGCGGATACGTTCACGTAGAACGTGGCAAGCAGGGTTGGCCTTCATGATCTTTGCCATGGCTTGCTGAATCAAGGGCTTCATACCGGGGAACCAATTACCATAAGCCGACCATAAGTTGTATGCCAAATCCATGCCGATCATAACACCAGTTGGAGATGGATAAATACTCATGGAATCGGAGACCTAAAGTGGCGAGAATGTCATTATACGTAGTAGAAGGGGAGAGAGAGATAACTCACGTAGTCAAGGAACTTCGCGCGAGTGTATCGTTCAATGTCGTGCGTATCAAAATCACCCCAACGAAGCTGAACGTCAATCCAGAACTTGTTGCTCGTGGTGCCGTCGAGAACATCTTTAACCTGTCATCGAGTTAGGAAGGATGAATCACAAAACAGAGAACACAACTTACATCTGTCACAAGAGATGGCCGAGCAATATTCCACTATTGCAATTATCGTTAAGATGTGTTTTGACTTCAGATAAGAATCGAGAAACAAACCTTGTACGCAGAGAAGAGGAGAATGTCCGCACAAGACGAGTTCATCTTGTAACTCTTGCGAGGATGGATGGTCTCTTTCTGAACGGTCTCGATTTGCAGCGGCTCAAGTTCTTGATCGAAAACTTGACACTGAACAGAAAGATTAGATGACGTTCTGAACATGGCGAACAGGACATACCAAATCCATGACAACACTTTCGTGGACTATCAACGGTTCAAGGATTTAGCATATTCTCCGCCAAAAACTAAAACCCCAAGACGTACTCTTTTGCCACAAATGGGCACGGAAGATTTGGATCAGCGAAATCTTCAATGTCGGGATTTTACCGTGCCTGATGAAGCTCGTGAGTGACGGATTTAGAGACATCACGATGTGGACGTACATGAAGATGCCGGTAAGATCAAGCTGCACTTGGAAACCAACGTATACGTTTGCACGATTGATAGTAGGACTCCACCAGAGAGTGAAGCGTCGATTAGGAATCTGGTTCAAACCGGATCGCTGGGCATTGGTGAGCTTCTTGTATCTCATTGACTCTTCAAATCCAGATGCTTTCTCCCAGAAAAGACCTGAATACAGGGTAAGACGCCATTCATACCAAGCACATACATCACGTACCTTCCCAGGTAGGGAAATAGGTTCCTTTGAATAAGGTGTGCTCAAGGATACCCTCTACACCCCCAAGTGCAGCAATGACGTCGACACGGTAGTTGTTGAGCTGCCAAAGTTTTCCATCATGACGCTGGGAAGTCCACCAGAATGGATTGCTGAAGATCTGGATCAGCATAGAAGATCGGACAGCTGGGTAAGATACACTCACTGTTTGAGAAGTTGGTATTGTTTCCAGTCCGTTCGCACACGCCAACCACGGTCGTACGCTAATCTGTAAAGTAAATCAAGATGAGCTCCTTATAAGGCAAGATAAAACATTGACATAGTGCTTACGTGTGACGATCCTTTTGGAATAGCGTATTGATACGAGGAATACCACGATCCCAGCTGTCCTCCAGATCCTCGAGAGTGAGACGCCGGTTCTGAGCATTCGCCTCTTTTCTCTTCATCGAATATTCGGACCAAACTCGAGCCGAGTCCAGGAACTCTGCCTCCCAAGGTTGCAAGTAACGATAAAGATTGGGAATCAGCTGATCCTCCTCGTGAGTCATACCAGCACGGAAGTGGGTGACTAGAAATATCCTGTAAGACTGAGTTCCTTTATGGCAAAGGTTAGGAACTCACCAGCAACGTCAGTCTGCTTGGACCACCGAAGATCACTCTGAGGAATCAAAACATGTCCCATGGACAGCATTCCAAGACCACCAAGTTCCTACGAATATCATGGTAAGAAAGACACGCAGAGAAAAAATCGATTGCGGCAAACCTTAGGAGTGTAGAAAACCACAGGCGGGAAACGGGATGGCATCTTACTGTTTAACCCGATCTTGACACGAGTCTGGATCTTATTCTCTGCCTTCACGAGGGAATCGAGGAGCTCATTGGTGTGGATGACAGCCTCTCGGTAATATGTCATCAATCCAATGAGCGCGGTGTTCCACTTGTTGACAATTTTTGAGAATGTCGTTGAACCAGAGCTCATCAAGACTTGACGGATACGATTATTGAACACTTGGACACCTATTTGAAACCGGTAAGGATCCCAAACCAAAGGCAACAGATATGAAATGAATGAGCGAACCATCATCGGACACACGGAGGAACGCCTGTGCAGTTCGCTCTTTCGTCTGTTCATTTGTCAAGTTCCACACCGCGTCCTTCAGCGAGAACTGTTCGCCACTCATAGTGCGAATCTTGGGGAGGATTCGCACTTCAAACCCACACATCGAGAACAGAAGTTGAGGGTTATTCTGCGAGTAAACGCTGACGAATGTGTCCTCCCATTCAATCGTGGTCAGTGACCGCGGGAGACTCTGCTTGACATTCCAGAAGACTGCACGACCCAAATTGACATCGTGCTTGATGAGACGCATTCTGCAGTCTCTGGGCCAACAACGCTTATTATTATATCCAATGACATTGTTGTTCGTCGGGTCAGGATTTGCAGAGAGATAACGTTGAATGAGGTCGCGAGACTCGTCGGCGGTGAAACGGAAAAGGATGTGAAGCCTGTCGACGTAACGGGAGTAGAGTCGGATGGGATGGCGGGTCTCAGTGGCAGAGTCACGATACTGCAGGAAGTTGTTAGGCATTTGGGGAGGGCCAGCCATTTCGCTTGCTCTTTGAAGACCGAGAATGAGCAAGTCCAAAACCAGCCCGTAGTACTGGAACACGAAGGCGGAGAACTGAAGACCACGAATCATACCGAACGCATTCGTGTGAGCCATGTCTAAAGGGGACACTAATCAGTATTCTTAAAAAATGTAGAAAAGACGCTGCATACCCTTGTATGTCAAGACTGGAAAAAAAAATAGGTCAGGCATAGTTGAAGTAAATTTACAAAATGGGACACGTGCCTGTATTGTTCTTCGCGGTAATATAATCGGCCAAATTGTGATCCAAGATGAGACGAAGAAGACGATTAAGCAAAGTCAAATCGATCTTCTCATAAACCTTGGAAAACACCGTTTCCATCAAGACATTGCACTCGCCCTCGCTGGTTTCCCAAATATCTGTTAAGTTGTTGATACCTTGGCACCACTGAGAAAATAATCAATAAGTCGAAAGCAATGAATGAACCGACAGGACGACATACCTTGTAAACAAGGAGCGGGGGTGGTTCCGTGTCCTGTAGGTCATGTCAGTTATGGAATGTTTGTATCAGTGAAGGATCGCATACAGCAGGCTTGATCCAGGCAGGGAAAAGACCACGTTTGTCAGCCCTGCAGAACGGTCAACATTGTAATCTCCTGTTTCAGACTTCGGCACTTACTCAAAGAAAAGGAATTGATCCAGATACTAAGACCACGGAGAATACATTAGCTAGATATCCTGGACTTTAAAATCAGGAAGCACCCACAGCGTCAGTGATCTTCTCAACGGGTTCGATGTCATAGCAGGGGATGAGCTTGTCGTACGTGTCGAAGAACTCAATGCCAGTTTCCTTGAAGGCACGCTGTGTCAAAAGAAGACGCTTGATACGCGAAAGACCTGGCGAGTACATTGCACATTAGTTCGGTGGCTTGACTCGAAGCATATCAGGCCTTACATTCGTGAGGATTATCATAAGCCTGTTCAATCAAAGCAAGCTCCTCTCGCTGAGACTGATTCAACCGGCCCTTCACGGAGTACGCTTCCTTCAATTTCTCCAGAGCAAGCACCAGCAGCTTCGTATCATGCTTATAAGAAAGAGGCCTGCAGCGAGATGAGTTCGAATTTCTTTAGATATGGATGAAAATAGAACTGACGGGAAAGGAATAGGAGCAAATTTCCTGCTCTCAAGCCAATGCACTGTCGCCGTGTAGATCGCCACAGCTTCCTCAGCACTGATGTAAGGACCATCCTTGAGGTAACCATGCTGCCTTTCCTGCTCAGCCTTGAGATATAGACCTGCGACGAACTGAATGAGTGTTAGTTAAAAATGTTATTAGGGTGAACTCACGAGTTAGGCGACCAAGGTTCTTCTTGACGACTGCCTTGTCCACAGTAGCTCCTCGCCGAATACGTTCACGGTTGTAATGTGCAACACTAGCAAAAGAATAGAATATCAACAACTGCGCACCTATCAGCAACGAGACTAGACTTACGAGCACCACCAGTCGGCCTTGCTCTTGATGTACCGTAAAATGATGTTCTCAATGGCAGTCGGCATACCAGGGACCTTCCAAGGAACTTGAAATACAGCATCAGGAAAGGTTGCAGGGAAGTTGATCTGAACTCACTATTTGCCTTCCAGCATCGCCAAGCTTCCGAAAGATGTTGCAGAATCGTCTTTGACTTATTCTGCTTGATCGACTCCGGCATCATGTCCAGAATATCGTGCATGACAGCCGCTCTCAGCTCCAAATCATAGTGCGACTCCACTCTCTGCTTCGTCACCGTCTTCGCGATACCTTTGCTGTTTCTGCCCTCAAACTGACGTGCGAGCAAGTTACCAAGCCTATACAGAGAAGATACCATCGACTCGAATTTCAGATAAGGTTTGAATAATTGACTCACCATCGTTCGAGAAGGGGCACGATGCCGCGCATGAAGAACAACCAGACCCGCCAGCCAGGAGCCCAGAAACCACATCCCGGACCCTTACCAACAGGGCCTGTGTTGAAGCGGTAGTAGATCAGATGCTTCAAGTCCTTGGTCATGCGGACTTGCCTCATAAGCTGGCGAAAACATTAGTTGGGATTCAAGACGGATTTACATAGGTGCCTCTTACCTTGTACTTGTACCGATACATCCCCGTTAGAGCACCAATATGACCAAAGATGTATTGCAAGGCATCGGCCAGTTGGAACGCGTCGACGTTGCCAAGTCGGAACTGGACATGTGCATCGACAACAAGTTTCGTCAATCGCAGGATCTCGCGGCAGAGATGGAACGCATTTCCGAAACGTGACTTCTTTCGCTCCTTAGTGGTCAATGTCCTGGAGAACTCGATTAGGGAAAGGTGATAGAATAGAGAGAGAAAGCGGCCTACTTGACGGGCTTCAGATTCATGTTATAATCAAGATGGAGGTAGTTCAAATTCTGCAAAGAGAATGAGTTGACATAAACCCCTTCACGGACGCACCGATCATACCTTGCGATGAATAAGGAGGTTGAGCATGTTATAACCCTGCCTGCAAACCTGCAAGCCCGCCTCTACCCAGTCCAACTTCGTAGTCTGGAAGAACTTGGTCGCCTTGAGCTGACGGAATAGATTCTTCTTCGTCATCGCCTTCTCCGGTCTCGTCCTCAGCTCGTTCAAAACGAAGCACTTCAGCAGCTTCTGATACGAAACTCGAACCTTCACCGGCTGGTTCGGGGGGCAGTGCTCAAGATACCAGTTCTTCACCAACGGGATATCCTGGGCTCTCCTCATCCGCCCTGAACGACGATTATATGGCTCAGGTGCCCACCAGAGTGCGATACCGTCCGCTGTCAGGTCTGTCTCGAGCTCCTTGTCTTCAAGGAAGGGAGTAACAGTCTCGGGTAACTCAAACTCGTCATCGTCAGTGCCATTTGGCCCAAATACGGTGTCCTCGTGAGATACAAGGGGCGCATTCTTCGCCGCGTGACCACGCAAGGAAATAGGGTTAATGAGGGGGTCAAAGTAGAAGGCAGGAAGGTCGGGATCGTCAGTTCGGATATACACGTTTTTCGGGTAGTGGTAAGGTGAAATCTGGACAGAGCGCGGCAAGGAATTGTATAGATGGGGGAAGGCGACTTTGTACTCCGTCCGAATCTGCTGGCGAATGATGACCTTGTTAATATCGTTGAATTCGTTCCAATCCTCGTCAAACGTTTCCATGTCACGATACAAGGGTTCGAACTTGGGACCACCTGGAATAGCCATGTTCAGGGCCTTGGCCGTAAAGAACGACTTCTTGTCGAAGAGGTAGCTGGAGTTCTGGTCTGGCTGGTCGGACAAGAGGTTCCTTCCAAGACGATACAGGTTGGCCATGACCGGCAGCGACAAAGACCAGTACTTGTACGACGGTCCATTCACAGCAGGAGTATCAATTAAAGGCTTCGGGTCATAGAACCAGTCGATAATGGCTGCGTCCTCCTCAGGGTCCAAGTCAAGCTGAATAGCTTCGAGAGGGTCGACGTCCAAGACGTTGTCACCATAATCCAAAGGCGGCTCTTCATCATCAAAAGGCGGGAACCGCATCCGCTTAAAATGCCTACGGTCTCTTTTCTCCCTCCGCATCGCCAACCACATGGTACTCCATTGCGCATGATACACGGGCTCGATAACTCGAGGAATCTCATTCACAAACGTAATGGCACCGGTGATGTGGTACAACACGGGAACCTCGCGGACCTGCTCCCAAGGATAGGGTATGTTTTCGAGCAGTTTCATCACTGCATGCGGGACGTATTTCAGGGCACCCAGGTGGACGCGCTTGTCATTGCGGAACTTGCGGTTGCTCATGTCACCGTGGTCCTTGATGATTTTGCGTACGTGTTCGGGGGGCAGATCCTACACATACCGTCGTCAGCAAAAACGAACGCGTCAAACGTCCACGCCGGAGACAAGAAAAAAAAGGCTGACCTGCTTCCCCATATCCACGTATCCACCTTTCCTTTTTTCGCCGTATCGTTTTTTCTGCATTTGGATCCATTTCATGGACTTCTGAGCGAGAACTGAAATTTGTGTTGGAAAGCTCGTTAGACATAGCTCGAACGAGTTCTCGAGAGTTGGCTCACTTTCTGGCGGCATTTGGGAACCTGACGCTCCGTTGGATGCAATGGGCATGCCCGGAGGGGGTGGCATGAAGCCTGGGGGAGGAGGAGGAAAACTCATCCTGGTGGTGTTGGTGGAACTTAGAGAAAGAGAGGTGGCTGAGGTAAGCGACTTCTGATCTCCGTTTAGGTCAGTGCACGGACCTGCCCCCGAACTCATCGACTTTTTCTCCTTCCTCGACGTATCCTCCCCTCCTCAACGAACCCACTACCAAACAAAAACCCAAAACCCAAATCTCAACAAACTCAACGCACAAGCACATCACACTAAACCACTTACATTCTCTTATACAGCTCAACCGCCCTATCATTCCCCTCAAACACCGTAAGACTAACCCTGTGGATCGCCAAACACCTAAACGCATAATCCACCGTAAAGTTCCCAATCTCCCATCCATACCCCTTATGCCAATGGTGAGGCACAATGGCAATCCCCCAACTCGCATTGCGATTCTTCGGCTCACTCATCGGTGGGATGCACGTGAACCCTACAAAAGCGCCCCCGTCAAGCTCCTCGACCATACAGAACATGACGGAATCCTTTATCAGCATCTGCACTTTATCGAAATTATTCGCATTGCGCGGGACGACATAACCCTCCGTCAAGAACGTCGCGACGCGCGTGTCATTGTACAGCTCCAGTAATCTATCCAAGTCGGATGTGGTATTGTAAGCGCGGAAGCGCAATCGCTGTGTTGTGAACATATCAGGCAATGGCGAGGATAACTTTGTGGTGATGGGGAAGTCGATAGAGCACAAGGCGAACAGACCCGGGTATTCCAGTACATGACCGAATCCGCAGTTATATCGTGATGAGATAATTGTTGATTGGAAGGTCACGAGGGAAGAACATGGGAGGGAATGGAGACAGACAAGGACCGACAAAACGTACATCTACGCCAGGCGTAGTCGATTCCCCAGATGTTTCGCCAGCGACTGGCCATGCTCATGCGTAAACCCATCGCAAGTGACAATCGCCACCTCCTCCAACGTATGCTGCCCCAAATCGGTATGCTTGACGCGCTCAGCTATCACATCCACGATCATATCCCCAGAAAGCCGCTGACAATTATACAAGTTCAGACTCCTCAGGCAGGGTAACCGTGTATGAACGACGCCATCCTCGCCGGGAAGCGTATAAGGCCGCAGGAAGTTGATCACCGTGTCCGACATGTCCGATGCGACGATGAGGAAGTCTCGAAGGCAAGGCAACCTGTCAAATATATATCTAAAATCCTTCGTCCGCATATCACTGAAATCCATATCAAGAACCATGATAGGCGGGTTCGACCGGGAGATGAGTTTCCGAAGTCCCATGCCAGTGGCATGGTCACTCGAGGGAGATTGCGAGAAGTCCTGCGCATCGTCTTCACTATCGCCTTCTTCGTGGTACTCCCCGCGAAGCGAAAACTCCACATTGAGGTGGGCAAGATAAAGATTGACGAGCATAGGCGTGTGTATGGATGAAAGAATCGCTCGCGCCATACAAGTGTTCTTCAAATGCAGCGTGTGCAAATGCGGGAGGGGTATGACGGGAAGCGGCATCTCGTCCGGCTCATCGTTATGATGCCAGCCTGAGAAATAGAAGGTCTCTAGTTCAGGACAAGCAGACAAGAAGTCGAGGATCGCACGGGGTGTCGTGTGCATGTCGCTAAGTGCGTCTTCCGCAATAGTGATATTCGTGAATCGCAAAGGGGAGAGTACCAGTGAGCTGGGAAGATCGACGAGCCACACATTCATGTGATGGTTGTGCGGTAACTCCGCAACGAAAGTATGCCCTGGGGCAGGTTGGTCGTCCTCCTGGAGGAAGATATGTAGGAAATCCAACGACTCTCGCGTCATCGGGAACGACCTCGGAAACTCTATGACTTCTTCCTTCTTTCCAAACAACGTGAGTGAGCGCCAGCGGTCAACGTAAGGAAGCACGTATGACAGCATGGGGAGAATCAGGTCGTTCGAGTCGACCTTGAGCTCGACGTCGAGGAGCAAAGGCGATGACCGCCATGCCCAAAGCTCTGCCTTTGTTCTTAGGAACTCCAGTGAATGGATCCGATCACTGAGGAAGATGTTTTGCCAGATGCGAGGAGAGATACTGGCGTCTCTCCAGTATTTCGAAACACTCCGGAAGGCGAGCGGGGCGAGGGGGTCTTGAATTGCGCAATATGCGAAGATTTCGATGAGGAGCTCGAGGGGGAGAGCGTCGACGGATGTGGGTGGCCGAGGATGGCCGACGTTGTTGTCCATGGGTCACAAGCAGTGTGAATGGAGTGTGAGTGTTCGTCTCTAGTAGTAGCTGGTGGCCTCAGTAAGCACGGTCTTGGAAGCATGCATGACGCTTTTACTGATTAGATCATGACCGTGGGAAATAATACCATATTAGGTCGATTGATCGTCAACGGAATCGACGAATCGACGATGTTCTGGTCAAACTTCAACGCTTCACCGCCTTTATCGCACTACATATGGCCTCCAGGAAGTTCGAAATAACCAAAAAATCATGGCGTACATTTGGGGTAGGTGATATGCAAAGAAGACTATGCACAAGTTCGAGTGTATTGCGCGAACAGTGGGATAGCATTCAAAGCAGACTTGATACGTTCAACCGCAAGAAAATAAGACAGAGGACACAAGAACAAAACGCTGGAATGCCGCTGAATGAGTCAAAAAGGCCTGCATGGCACCCAGAGCCAACGGCGAGCTCACCAAAGTTCCCAAGAAGACCATCGCTGACTAATCAGATCACCGTTTTGAGCAACTGTACAGTTCGGCGGGAAATGCCGAAGCCGCCCGGGAACCACATGTGTACAGGACCAAAATTGATACACACAAAGCCGTCAACGTCGTGCTCGCCGTCCCTCTCGCCCGTTTCCTCAAGAAAACAACACAATCATGCCGGGAGTACGAGACATCAGGTCAGATCCGCCGTCCCACCATACCACCCCACATTTCCCGCGCTGACCCCGCCTCATACTCCTTTGCAGCGCAGAGGCGTTCATCACCGCCTATGCTTCCCATTTGAAGCGGTCCGGAAAGCTCGAGGTGCCCGTATGGGTTGACATCGTGAAAACAGGCTCTTTCAAAGAGCTCGCACCCTACGACCCCGATTGGTACTATGTCCGCGCCGGTGCGTAAACTCGTCCATTCCCCCACCCAAGAAAACCCCCCGATCTAACCAAAACCCTACTTTTTCACATTCAATGCAGCCGCCGTCGCACGGCACATATACCTGCGCAAGGACGTCGGCATCGGTGCGCTGACAAAACTGCACGGTGGACGCAACAGGCGCGGAAACCGCCCGTCGCACCACGCCGACTCGTCCGCGTCGGTCCAGCGGAAAATCTGCCAGTCGCTCGAGAAGATCGGCGTGCTGGAGCAGACTGAGAATGGGGGCCGGAGGATCTCGCAGGATGGGCAGCGGGATTTGTGTCCTGAGCGGCGGCACTGATTTTGAGATGACTACTCTTAAACCGGTAGACTCAGAGCAGTACTGTCGTTTCCCTTTGTACTTTGCATATTCGAAGAGTTATTTTATGAATCTTTTTTTGTAAAAAGTCTTTCCGTCTTGATGGCTGGAAAAAACGTATTGCAGCGCTAAACAGTAAGTTGATCATGAACAACTCTCCCTGGAGCTTCGTAAGCTTGAGCTTGAATGTTCAGAGTCAAGAGCTCGTCTCCATCCTGAACACACCGCAGCGCTACTGTATCGGTGGTCGACCAATCGTCGACGCGAAAGTTATCGAATCACGTGCGCGATTGATCAGATCGCCTGCCACCATCCAGTGCCACTTTTTTCCAACACATTGTCCTTTGTCCATCCATCCATCCTTTGTTCCCCTCCACCCAAAAAGCCCAAAAAGCCAACCACAACAAAATGGCACCCAAACTCACCCACTCCCAGCGGCTCTCCTCCGACCTCTCCCAAAACCTCGCGTCCGCTCTGCGCTCCGACCCCACCCTAACCCCCACCGCCGCCATGCTCCAAATCACCCAATCCATGCTCGCGAACAACCCGTTCGTCCCGCCCGTGGGATGCTGCCCCATCAACGACCTCCCGCCGGAGCTCCTGGCACATATATTCTTGGTTGGTACGATGATGGAGGTGGAGCGGGCGGGGATGGATGAGGATGAGGAAGAGGATGGGTTTGATTTGAAGGAGGGGTGGGATACGGATGAGGAGGAGGAGGAGGAGGAGAGAAGGCTGGGGGATCCGAGGTTTAGGTTGAGGACGGTGAGTGATTGGAAGGTGGCGAAGGGGAGGGAGGTGGATGACGATGACGACGACGACGACGACGATGAAGACGAAAAGGAGAAGGAGAAGGAAAAACAGAAAGAGAAGGAGACGGAGAAGGAGACGGAGACAAAGAAGGGAAAGGAAGTATCAAAGGACGACGGAGATATGGACTGGGAAGACGTAGATGAAGACGGAGAAGAATTCGAAAACGGCGAAGAGCAGGCGCTCCCATTCCAAGTCCTCGACTCCCACGTCTGCCGACACTGGCGCGACATCGCAACTAATTCACCCTCACTATGGACGCGCCTCGATTTTCTCGAAGGCGCGCCGTTCGAAAAATCCAAAACCTACATCGAGCGATCCAAAGGTCTCCCTCTCGACATCTACATCGACTGCTCCGCCCCCGAGTCCGCCGACCACACACCCTACATCATACAGGACGACGGTCTGGATCAGGAGGTGGACAGAGTAGTGGTCCACACCCCACAGGACATCTTCCCACCGATCCCCACCATAGAGCTCTACGGCCACCAATACGTCGACGAACACAAAGAATGCGACCACCCCCCTCCCTACTTCACCTTCCCCGAGCTCGCCACCATCCTCGACATCATCACGCCGCACGTCGCACACTGGCACTCCCTCGAGGTCTCCGTCAGCTACTACGAATACATGCACCTCATCCTCAAACGGCTCGACGCCTGCCCCGCCGCACCCATCCTCGAGGTCCTCGAGCTCTACCACCGCGACAACAATGAAGAAGCCGTTTCCTTCGAGCCCGTCTCGCTCATCACGCGCTTCCTCCCCTTCTCCGGGATCGCGCCCAAGCTCTCACACGCCGCGCTCTGGGGCGTGCACCTCGACTGGGACCGCGCCGTCCCAATGCTCTCGGGCATGCACGACCTCGAGCTCGCATACCACACCGAAGACGTGCGTCCCTCCTACGCGGTCTTCGCACAGATCATCACGGGGTCCCCGGACCTGCACACGCTGACGCTCAGCCTCTCCGGGCCCATCGAGCACGACGAGAACGATCCGCAGAACGACTGGGGCACGGAGCCGCTCGCCATCCCGTCTCTAAAGGAGCTCGTGCTGTGCTACCACGCGTCGCAGTATGCGATTGCGCTGGTGAAGAAGCTGTCCGTGCCGAACGTGACGTCGCTGACGCTGGATTTTGACTCGGAGGATTATAGCGAGTTTGCGCGGGAGCTGGCGCGGCCGGGGCGGGATGGAACGAACAAGTCGTTGTTGGCCGGGTTGGAGCACCTGAAGATCTCGGGGCTGCCGTGCAGTATCAAGGCTGTGGAGGACATGTTTCTGCAGCTGGCGGGGCTCCGGACGCTTAATCTGAACTGTTCGGGTGGTACGGAGGAGCTGTTTTTTGATGTGCTGATGGAGACGGGGACGGTTGTGGGCGGGAAAGTGTTTTGTCCGAATTTGCATACGATTGCGACGACGGGGATTGAGGGGGCGAAGATGCGGCGGTTTGTGGAGCTGCGCAGGGGGGCGGGTGTGCCGGTGAGGAGGGTACTTATGAGCGAGGAGGATGATATTGATGCGAAGGATGAGAAGTGGATCCGCGCGCATGTGGAGGAGCTTGAGTTTTTTGAGCCGTCGGATTCGGAAGAGGAGTTTGTTGATCTGGAAGAGGACGAGGATGATGAGATGGATGAGGACCAAGATGAGATGGAGGTTGATGGATAGATTGTGAGCGTTGCAAGCATTGTATTAGACGTGTACAATATGGTATCAAGTAAGTGTCTACAAATCCGACGTGTGCGCGACACTTGAATCACGAAATGTCAATTGTACATTACAGAAGCACGTCCATGGGTTCTACGTGATGTGATTTGGTTTGTATGGCAGCCGTGTGACGCCAAACACCATCTCTGGTATCTCGCCTTCGTCTTCGTCTTCGTCGGTCAATTTATAGAGTGAAGGCGTCGTGGGTCGATTAGGCGAGGGCATCGTGATGAGGACAGAGACCTGCAACATGTCCATTCGCATTCTCGGTGGCTTTTCCAGAGGGGGTAACACCGGGGGTATATCCACATCAGGTTTAATGTCATCACGCCAGTGCATGGCACAAAGAAGACGCCTCCGTATGGTGTTGGGTTCCGGTGGGAGAGTGGGGGATGATTGGGGATGCTCGTGGTAGTCGTGTTTTGATGGCGACGAAGCAGCCCCGTTTTTATATCTGCGTTTGACCTGGAAAGGCAGAGCAGACACTGGCTGTGAGGGAGTGATAGTGAGATGAAGGATAGATATGATGCTGATGTCGATGATGCTTACCATCATTTCGTTCCATTTATCACCGCCCTGTGCGATCCACGACGTGGATATTATAGGTGTGGCGCCTACCCGACGCTTGCGCGAGCCCTGTACGCGCGGGGCGAGGATGATTCCTGCAGCGAGTGCGTCGTCGAGCTGGCGTTGGAAGCGGCGGCGGATGGCATAGGAGCGTAGGACGATGGAACATGATATTACGAGGAGCAGGAAGAGTGTTGCGAGGAATGTGATGCTGATGGTCAGATGTCACTGGTCAGCGGTAGACCACGGTGTTCGGGTTGGACGACATACAGATATAGATTGCCTGAGCTTGTGAGACCGGGTTTTGTGTCTGACGAAATGGAGGGGGAGGGAGATGGAAGGGACGTTGAGGTGGAGGATGGTTCAGACATTGCAGGAAGTTGGCCTCGATCAAACCACGATCAATTTGAAATGATCATGGCACCAACACGTGGATTGGGTTGATCGATTGATGGTGTTGAATATTTGTGTCCGCTTCTGTTAGATCTATCGTATAAGTATTCCCTTCCACCGAGTCTGGCCGTTTCCCATCTCTCCAGCCATGTCCATCGTAGAGCTCCTCCCCCCGTCCCTCAACCTCCCGCCTCATCTCAGCGCACACAAGTACTTCCTCGTCTGCACACTCACCGTCGCTGCCTGGGACACCCTCGTTCTTTCCCCGCGCACATGGCGCCTCTTCAGGTCCCCCGGCTGGCCCGCCCTTAAACTCCTCTTCCACTTCCTCAGGATGTTCATGCCTGCAGAGTTCATCATCGTCGGTGTGTCCTGCTTTTCATTCTCGTCTCCTGACGTCTTCTCAACGCCATGTACAGCGGTCGCGTTCTTCGATACCAAATGGTCGCAATCTGTCTGTCAATCTTCCTTTATTCCACCCTCCCTCCATCTCATATCGCCTTCTTCAGTCCTGCCAAAAGTTCTATCTCTTTGAACCAATATGCACCGCTATCCTCCTCGCCGCCACTTCCGGTAATTCCCCGCAATCGCCCTCGTGCCTCCGGGCTACAGCTAACCACCTCGTACTCCAGCTGTCCATGTCATCCGAATCCACGCCATCTACGACAAGAACCGCGCCGTTCTCTTTGGCATGGGCACTCTCCTTGCCCTCCAGATCGTCATCACCGGCGTTGCGTGTGGCTTCTACAGATGTACGTGTCAGATCTCAAGCCCTTCCGATCGTCCTGAAATTCATTCAAATCTACTCTACTATAGCTGTCCCGCTCCTCGAGGGCCAAGGCTGCATCGCAGGTCCCAAACACAACTGGGTTGGCATCTACTGGGTCGCGCCCACATTGCTATACACCGCTTCTGTAAGAGTCCAATTCCTCCTCCACCTTATTCCCGCTTACCCATCCTCCGCCCAGCTCGGTCTGGCATTGATGCGCTCTATCAACTCGCTCCAAGCTAAACCACTCTCCCCATGGAAGCTCATGCTTCGTGATGGCCTCAACCTCTACGGCGTACGTTCCTTCTTTCTTCCGCTCCTTTAGCAAAAACACTAAAACAATTCCTTCCACAGGCCATATTCCTCGTCAACCTCACCAACATGATCTTCTGGTTCGTCATCACCCCCACCGGCCCCTCTGACACCATCAAGACCATCGTCACCAGGTCCGTCTTCCATCTTCCCATCTCAATACAATGTACATCACACTAACCCACCCCACTCTACCCCACCCCATCCCACCCCAACACACAGCATGGCCGCCGTCCTCACCACCTCCATGACGCTCCGCATCATCCTCTCCGTCCGCGGCTCCCTCGTCCACGGCGGCTCCTTCGCCCTCTCCGGCTCCTCCTCCTCCTCCAAATCGCGCTCCCTCTCCCACTCCCACTCCTCCCGCACAACGCACGTCATCTCCACGCGCAGCAGCGGCGGCGGCATCATCCCCACCAACCCCACCTACACCCTCGACGACATGCGCGCCAAGCCCGAGGGCACGGGTGAGTGGGTCGTGGATTCCAAGTCGGATGTCATCAGCAGCGGCGGCGGCGGCGGCAGGGGTGAGGAGGCGAAGGTGGGGCAGATTGGGGAGGAGGATGTGGAGGAGGGGAGGAGGACGCCGCCGCCGCCGCATCATCCGGTGGGGGTGAAGATTACCATTGATAGGGAGGTGGGGTATGATGAGAGTCCGTATGGGAGGGCGAAGTAGGGTGTTGTCGGCCCTGGTGGTTGACGAAGCGGAAGAGGTATTTTGTTTTCGTTCCCCCCTTTCGTGATTTGCGTTTTTCTGGAATCATCTATTGTGGAAATACCGCTCAACTGTGTCTTTTTTTTAAAATATCTATTCATATCTTTGTTCTACTTATTCCCATCCCATCCACCATATCCATGTCCATGTCTTGTAACTTTTAGCAGCCGTTTGTTTCGGTAAAATATAGAAAAATGCAGCCAATATTACTGTCTGTCGCTGTTGGTTTCAATCTTGCATGCATGTGTTCGTGGCAAGGATGTAGTAGGTTGCGGCACGGAATACCCATGCATATTAAGTAGCCAGGGCCCAGGACCACGAGCTGAACTTGGAATTGAAATGAAATTTCATCGACGATGATCGATGACGGGTCGCCAATCCGATCGATCATCGGGGAAATTGATCTCAGAGGCGGAAGCAAAACTTGTACAGTAAAAAAATATCGATTCCACAAACCATTATCGGGCTACAGCCCAATTACATTCATCCGACTAAATTGAACCACTACACATATATAAATTAGTACCTAAATTCCCAGTAAGATCATCCCAAGCTTCAAGTCTGCCCCCACGATACAATCCGTATGTCCACCCGTCTCGAAACGGGGACGACTCGCCATCGAGTATGTGGTTAGAAAAATCCTCGGCCAGCATTACCTACATCCATCATCTGGATGACGAAATCCGATCTCGCGCGCGCGGTAGGTATGTGTATATCGTGTGTATGGCAGTGTGCACACCGTCCTCGGCACGTATCTCCGCGCCCACGGCCGCCGCCTTCTCCCTCATCGCACTTTCAATTTTACAGTTAGTCAGTAACGACTGAAATGACGAAGAAGAAACAAACCAACTCACATGCTCGTCGTCGCCTTCGTCAGCGCATCCGCTATATCCGAGACGCGCAGACTCGGGACTCTCAGACCAGCCTATGAATTACATCCAACAATGCGTCAGTCCTTCCGTCTCCTACAGCCCAAACTACAACAACAACAAAAGAACACTCACACCAAGCTTCTGCACCCTAGACGCCCAGAAAAACTGATCACCAAACCACGGCTTGATCAGCGTCGGGATCCCCGCGCGCAGACTCGCGCCCGTCGTTCCCGCCCCGCCATGGTGCAGCGCCGCGTCGATACGCGGGAACAGCCAGTCGTGCGGGATCTTCTCGACCATGTAGCATTCCGGTGGGATGTCGACTTCCGTGTCTTCGGCGCTCGGATCGGGCTTTTGCATGCGCGAGGACCAGCCCTTGGATATGATGGCGCGGACTCCGCCTGACATGTATGTCGTTAGTGTTTGGTGGTTGTATGTAGGGAGTGGAGAGGGATGGGCACTGACTTTTCACAACTGCTTTGACGATACGTGCAGTGACGAGGTTGGGGTGCGGGACTGTTATGCTGCCGAAGCCGATGTAGACGATGGGTTTGTCATCTTCTTTGGCTTTCTCCATCCATTCCAGCAGATCTGGCGGCGGGGTCCAGTTGTGGTCTGGATTGTCCAAGAACCAACTAACACAACGGACATGTTAAGCAATTTCCTTACGAAAAGGCAACGAACAGAGTTCACTGGCACTCACTATCCCGAAATAATGGTTGTATCCCCCCAGTCCAATGGCTTTGGAACGACTGCCTGCAAACCCACGTCGGCATTTAGTTACCAAAACATATCCAAGTTGCACGACTTCGTCACCTGGGAGAAGTTATAGATGGTGGTAATCTTCGATTCGGCAAGGTGCCCCATATCCGTATTGTTAATATTCAGAGTGTGTCGGCGCCATTTGTTTATTTGGCGCGAGGTGGCGGTCCACATTACATTGCTATGAAGCACATTATTCAGCGTTGCGGCTGAAGCTCTGTGTGCGATAAATGCGTACCTGAATAACACGTAGCTAGAAAAAGGTCAGATGAAGTCCAGGATGGGGATGAAGTGTGGCTCACGAAGCACTGTTAAACGTAGGAGAATCTACGGGGGCACTCAGGAAAGGATGAGGAAATGCGACGGTCCTGATCAGTCGAGATGTTTTAACCTGACCATCCAAAGTGAGAGACAGCAATACGCACTTCGTCCAGGGCATAGTAAACGTCCTGAAGTATGGGATATCTGCAAGTTGGGTAAGCAATACGGATCGACGGACATGATCTTCATTTCAATTCAACATACTGAGTGCCTCAGCGATATGCACACCTGCCATGGCGGATGGGCTTTCCAATAGCACATCCGCATCTTGGCATGCTTCCCAAGATTCGATCAGGACTACAGAAATCAGCATGGAGCGGCGAAGAATGCTTGGAACGCTCACGTTGGTCTAGCCAAGGTCGAAACTTGGTCAAAGTTAGGCTGACATGAATCCAAATACGAAACGACTGAACTCACTTTTCCAAGGCTTTCCTTGAAGAACTCTGGTGAAAACATCTACAGCCACTTGGTAAAACCTCAATGCACATTATAATATGTAAAAAAGTTCCACACCTTGTTTTCAACACTCAACTTCATCAGCGCCCCAGGATCACCCCCAGCTGTCCGATGTCTAATCTCAAACCCCTCAATCCACTCCTTATACTCCCCATGAGTAACAATAGTCACACTATGCCCCTCCTTCTTCAGCCGAAGCGCGAGCGCAATATACGGCTGCACATCTCCCCTCGAGCCAATCGTCAAGCAGACAAAATGTAACGGCGCCAACCACGTAAGGATCTCCCGTGGCAGGTTGATCGCCTTCGGCATCTTGTGCTGCAGGGCGTGAGGAAAAACCACGGCCATGGCGGCCAGCGAGCGGGAGAGGGGCGAAAGTATTTCTGTAGCGCTGCGTTTTGCGGGCCCTGGTGAGGAGTCGGCAGAAGCAAGGGTGGACGATGCGGATGATGTGGTGGCTGTAGAGTTTGTAGAGAGATCAGATGAACCAGAAGCAGACATCGTGAGGATAGTTCCTTTCAGGGCAGTGGATATTCGTTCCAAGGCTTCGTTTCGCATGCGCAGGCTTTGGAATAGAAGTTTAAACGGTGGCTTGCCCTTGATTTCGAGTGTAACACCATAGAAGCGGCAGATTGCTAGACGAAAAGGTTTCACGGCTCGGAGTTTGAGAACAGGAATACGGTATTTCACATCGCAGGGGCTGAAGGACTTGCTCCAGAAGCTGACGAAGTGTTGCGAGACGACGAGGTACCCAGATGATGCGACGGAGTGATATATGCGAGCTCGAATGACTGGATTGTTTGATATCAGTTGCAGATTTCTGAGTTCTTTAATGAAAGTCTTACCCCATAGTTCCGATTCGCCTGCATCCAAGGACAGAGCTCCTCGAATCGTTGCCTCCCTCAATCTCAACATCTCACCGTCAAATAAAGTAGGCATTTCATGGAAGGACAATGGCCCAAAGTCGATAAAAATGGGGAACTGATCCTTGGGCTGTCCTTCTAGTCGGCGAGTAGCAGCGGCTACGTATTCATTGAGGTGTGTCCAAATCGGTATTGGCCTGATGGTTCCAAGGTGAATTGTTTGTGTTTCCATCGCAATTTCCTCGCCATGAGACTCATCGGAGAGCATTGACTGCACACAAAGCGAAGCGACGTAAGGAAAATCAGGATAAGAACCAAAACGAACGGACGAGATCCTGTTAAGAGGACAACTGAGCCGTATGCCGGTTTGCTCATCTGGTACGGATGAGTCTAGGACCTCCCGCCGACGATGACGATATAGGAATAGTGCACCTAGAAGGTATCGTTATAGCTGTTTAGCATCGCCAATCACCAAAACAAACAGGAATACCAGTAAGCTCCCTCCTCCAGTCCTGCGCGGATTCTTCCGTGTCAAATTCACATGCGTTGATGATGTGGTCAGAAGCAGGGCTCATTTGTATTCGAATGTAACGTGGCTTCTTTGGATCTAATGGCAGAATACCTGTGATGAATGCCACTGAAAAGAATTAGAGAAACAGCGAATGGAAGGCAATGGAGAATATTCACATAGGATTGTGCAAAGTGGACGCATTCTTCCTTTGTCCTTGCTAGACGTGTAGGTGCAAACCATGTCGTGTGAGAGTTCCATCCATACCCGACGATTGGTACGGAAGCCTCGTCGATGAAGGGTGGCCGGACCCGTTTTAATGACACGCTCATTGTGTGGTAGGTCAGGTTGGCTTGCAAACAAGGATGCATGGAATGCTAAACGATGGGTGGTGACATGAATAACCCCCTATTGAAAAAGTGTGATGACCATGAATGACAGACAACAGTGGATGAGATGACACCCACCAAAATGAAGACATCGTGCACAAGGCACCCATCCGTCTCTAGGATCAGCTTCTCCTCATCACCCTCTGCTGCCAAAGGACCGAACTCCTCGACAAGAAGATCAACAATTTGAGCTGGTTCCAACTTCCAAGAGTCGTCCTCTTCTGCCTCGACGCGGTGAATCACTGGAGTAGTGATCAGAGTGGTATGTCGTTCCTCAAAGTCTTCTTCCGAAGTACCTCTCTGTTCCTCGGAAGATTCGGATTCGCTACTCAGAGACCATGAAATTTGGGTAACACTGAGCCTCGCTACGCTGTCCGCAAGAGCCTGTTCTGAGGTGTTGAGATCCTGCCCTATGAGGTCGGCAAAGCCATTGGCACCGTCCTCCTCGAAAGGTCTTTCATCGATGCAGCCAGACCCAGCGAGCATCTTCTCGAACTCTGCAGCCTCGCTGTATAGCCTGGAAATGGTAGGGGGATCCGACTCCTCGATAAGAGCCTCCACATCGTCGCTGAGGGAGCTAGCACGAGAGAGTCGGTGGTTATCTGGTGTATCGGCGGGTAGGATTTCTGTCATTCTGTATACGGAGGGGACCCGAGTTGTACGAAGGAAAGTAAATGCGCTGAGGAATAGAATACGAATTCATTACTTTGCTTGCCTCACCAAGCTCAGACATCCGTAAAAGCCACCCAGAAACCAAGTATGACTTGGTGACGATGATGTCATCATCAACTAATTTAACGGCCGGCCCGACGCGTACATGCCCACGGCTCCCGACCGTTGCCACTCCGTTGCCTCCCTCCCCCCACTCCCGAGTCCCGACATCGGCTATGTAGAACGTCTTCTGTAACTGTATAATTAGCCACAAACGAATAACTTCTTCACGTATACAACTTTTGGACTCCTTTTCATTGTTACAGACGCTGACGCCGGTACTTACCCCAGGTCAGGGCCGAAAGCTTTTTTGAGGCTATCGTACATAATTATAAGTAGGTCCCTGCTAAAAGTACATATGTTGAATAGTAATCACGGCGGGCTCTTCGCCACCTTTCCGGATTCAACTTTCTGACTCCCATTCACTGAGTCATCCCGGAGCTTGAGGCATCATTCCATGTCATTTCGAGGAGTGGATTGGTAAGTCGCATCCAGGCTCCTAGAACCATCCGTCTCGAACCGCTCGAAGGAGGCCTTCATCTGAGGGGCCACGACGATGTTATATGCAGTTTCTCGCACATTTTGAGTCATGAAGTCACAGGATCGTGACAAAATCATCACTTTCTTCCCAAAAGACGTTCCGCATTTGTGACTCTGTGACTCAAAAGGATTTCTTGCTGACCCTATGGTAGGTCTTACTCATATCCCGATGATGTCGGGATTTTATAATTTGCCAGCCGCTCAGTTTTATTTGTTTGGATGATGTTTGGTCTGATGTTTGGTCTGATAAGATTAGATAAATTCTCACATATATAACATTGTCGTGGCCCTCAGATGAAGGCCTCCTTCGAGCGGTTCGAGACGGATGGTTCTAGGAGCCTGAGTCGTATTTAACTCTGTCACCTTGCTTGTCAAGGTCCCTTCCAAACCACTTCCTTTTTTATAAGGCAATAAATTGAAAAATGGGCTGCCAGCCATGGACCTTGGTCTTTTTCATATGTCCTCGATTTGTGCTTATTGACTCGCGGGACCATCTAGACCTTTAGTGGACACTGGACTGTTCTATGTACTTTTGCTTGACTTGTTGGCAGGAACCACTTTCAGCAGGGTCCTAGCATCTTCTGGAAGGCATGCGAATTGGAGCTGTTCTGCGCTGCAACATGACAGCTATTCCAGAGGAGCAAAACTAAGCAAGTTTCGAGCAACAAAAATCAGAGTCAATTGGGTTGCAAAACTGCTCTATTCTTAATTCCTCCATGGTCTTGAGCTTCATCCCATACCATGAGGAGTGACTGAAGGTCAGCGACAAGTGGCATGGTTTACATTTTCTTATTGGGACACTACTGTAAGTATGATGAGCATGATATTTGCAACTTGACACTTATAGTCATTCATCCAATGATAGCAATTTAGTATTGATTTCAATTGTGACCACTGGACTGAGTCAGGGACTGGCACTTGCACCACTACTTAAGGCCCTTTTCGGTGCCCCAGTTAGTGCTAGCTAGCTAGGTTAGATTTCCAAATACAATGAGAACCTGGCTAAGGCCATGCTCGGCATCCTGATCGAGCCATCACAGAATAAATCACGGCGCTCTAGGCACGGCTATGTTCCTATCACCAACAGCATTGTCCCACATCACGCGGGAGATTTCCCAACGTTTCCCGCCTCATTCTACCCTAAAATGACTGTCTCGCCCCCCAGATGTCTTGGATATCCAGAGATATTACAAGACACTGTCCTAATACTGCATGCATACATTGAACTATGGAGGGATATCGATGATTGTTTCCTGAATGCGCCAACATTTTTCTTCAATTTCGATGAATGTTTTGTGGTCGCTGGTGTTGACGATGATGGGATGGTTGACTTCACTGGGGTGCACAGCCTCGAGAGCCCTTCTGACTCGATCAGGCGACCTCATCAATTTAGTCATGGGACCTGTGATACACTGTGACAATGATATTTCACTTGAAACCCCGAACAAGACCTTAGCCAGGTTTGATACCATATTCAGAAATCTAACCTAACTACACCGCCAATTGGATTTCACGTGGCCCTGAGAGTTCAAAAATTCATGAAATCTACACTTTTTCTTGATGTGGGGTTGTCATGCCCCCCAGGTCGAATCAATGTGTGGAAAATCCAGCCTTTCTCCACATTTGGAACTCCTGGCACACACATCACACCCAAAGCTGGGATTTATGTTTGAGTAGTTATTTTTAGGACTCGCTTTTCCATGCTCTGTGAGCTTGTTCACGGAGATGCAACATCATTATTTAGTAAAGAAGACTCTTGACAATGCGAGCAAACCCAAAGCCAAGTGCGAAGAGCAGCCACGGTGTTGGAAGGCCCATGCGCTAGCAACTTCAAGTTTTTCTCGCAAGTCAGTTCATACTCCACTGGGGTGCAAATAAGAGGCAAACAAACGTTGAACTTCAACCAACTTTCCCATCAAGTTTCCACTTGGTTTTCCCTCTTCATCTCTGATGATGATCTCACCCAAGGCTCGTACTCATCACATTCTTATCATTGACTCGTATCTCTTTCATTTGTAACTCTTGTGGGCTATGTCTGCCTTTGAACGAAGTCATGTTTCGTTCTGTTAATCCTGTACTCATGCTTTGCTGGTGCTTGAGCTGGGCTGACTGTTCTTACTGTCAACTAACACTCACATTTACAGGTGACTTACGCACTTCGACGCTATGTAGAGAACAACAGGCAGGTCAAGGGCGAGCTAGCACTGAAGATGTACTGATAAGGGAGACTAGACTGTGAGGACCAGTCTCCAGAATGGGTACGTCGTCTCCTGTCTATTTTGAACCAACATGCACTAACCACAATCATGCCATTCCCACCACATTGACAAAGTGAGCACCTACATGAAGCACACCACGCAATACAAATGACGACCACTGTCTCCTGCTATGGTGAGTGTGCATATGCATAGCATGACACTGTTTGATCCTGCCACCACTGATGACACTGTTTGATCCCGCCACCACTGATGACACAATTACTCTCGATGCACTGTGTGTCATGCTGTATCATTGTACCATGTTCACTGGGATGTTGGTGTGGGAGGTGTGACAATTTATTTGCAGGTTAGATCTTAGACACTCGTTTCGTACTTCTCGCCGGCATGTTTTTATGTAGTTATGAATAAATTTATGTTTTCCTGCCTTTTTTGTATGTTCTTTGACGATGCCAGAAATGTGAATGCCAGTAACGTGAGCTGTGAACCTGAGAGTTCTCGGTACATGGTGGCACATGTATGTGCAGGTCAATTTAACGTGACAATATTATATGGATTCTACATTGACCTGGCGACACTGTGCCATTAGAGCGATTTCGACATAGTGCCATCATTCACAACATGTGGCTGCCAGGTGGGACAATTGGGTGCATATGTGATTGAACCCACATCCTCCACACATGTGATCAAAATGGCGGTGTAGCCAGCACTAACTGGGGCACCGAAAAGGGCCTAAATGAGAGATAAATCTCTGCTAATAAAACAAATCAAGCAAGGTGTTGAATTGCCGCTTCAGCGGCAATCACTAGTCTTCCAATGGCCCGCTAGACTCGAACCAGTACCGGACGCTCAAACAATTTGAAGACAGTCGTTCAAATCACATGAGCGTAGGGACTGTGGGTACAGGCAATGCCCTGCCAATTCAAACTCCGCTTCTCGCAGGACGAGATGGTACATGTGTTTATCTCATTCCATGCCACATATGATAAATACTTTGTATGGTGAAATATGTTTGCAAATTATACATATACAAAGTCTTGGGAACAGAATTTCCCAAAGCTGTCTGGTTCTTTTAAACGGGGTGTTCACAAGATGACATTGAAAGATTGAATACATTTTAAAAAAATCTGTTCCCAAGACTTTTTCGAGACTGACAAGACATCATGATCCC
>JABCKG010000058.1:12437-44609 GCA_018851835.1 Hypsizygus ulmarius | reverse complement strand
ATGAGGGTTTCAAATTTCAAATGTTCGAACGTTCCAGTTGCGTTCGAGTCAGGACGTCCGTGGTTGACTTTCCGAAGTAATCTTCTTCGGTCACTCGGCTAAGTCGGCTTCTTCCGACAGCGTTTGAAGCAAATAGGAGCAACATCATGTTCACCGTTTCCGAGAGTCTTGGACCCGTTTCTGTCACCTCTGGCAAGGAGCACTATTTCGGGACAACATATCCATCAAATATGCATCAGATATTGGGAATAACAAAAGAGGGTAAAAAGGCATGACATTTTTATTGTTCTTTTCAAAATCTCCTGAAGCCTATTGTTTCCCTGCATATTCCATTCTCCAAATTTTGAATATAATCTGCCCACATATGTGACTTCAGCCAATCACAGAGCTTCCTGACCCCATATGTGGATTTACAATATTTTGAATATTTGAGATAATATTTAGAGGAACAATATGCTTTCTCATGTGCAGGATATGACAATAGATATGCAGGGGATATATTCTGTGTTCTGTTATTCTCAATATCTAATAGATATAAAGTGAATATGTCGGAGGGAAATATAGCTCCCTGCCAGAGGTGTATAGTCATAGTCATAGTCATCACCGGCGCGGTCGCTATCATATTAGATAGACTGATAGATATTCCATGCTATGCGATGCACAATTTTTACCCAAGGTAAAAGTCACGTATGACCGTCGCCAATGATCTCGTCAAGGGTAAGTATCAGCGTATGTCAAATAGTGCCCAAAGCGTTCGCTCGGTGCCTCCACCTGCATCGCGCCCGAATAGTATATTTGTGTTCGCCATAACATCCGCAACAGGCACCTGAGCCGTTACTCAGCCTAAGCGCAATCTTCTTGCGCTGCTTCTGATTCGTTCTGAGGGACGAACTCCGAAAGGGCAACGAATGCGTGATTGACACGTTTGAAACGTAATGGTGCTTTGCCATTATATACCGCGCTCAGCCTTTCGAGGCCTTTCGTTCCACAGCATCCACAAGAACATGGATACTCTCGCAGATAAGTGAGGCCCACGACTCTGATTCGCTGATCCCCTGCAGCGGATAGACATCATCTTGACGGAAGTCTTCCTTTCAATGTTGTGGAGAGAATACCCGGAATGACTCTTTTCCTGGCGTAAATCTCGCGAATAGGGAGTCGGTATGACGAGTAGATCTGTCCAGTCCAGATGAGGATGGCACCTAGACATGAACAGTAACGTAAGTTTCATTTGCTTTGCTAGACACATTCGTCTCACGAACGAAGAACTTCTTCAACCAAAACCTTATGCATAAATACATACCTGACATTTTCAGTCAGTACTCTTCAACCTATCAACCAATCAACCTATCAGTCCCGCTGTTTATAATGTGATCAGTGATCGAAAAATTGCGTATTCAAACTTCCATTTTCTGCGCCAAGTTTGACAAAGACGAGAGGTTTTGAAGTACGCAGAGATACAGATTCATATGTCCACAGAAAGAAGAATAGAGGCAAAACAAAATAAACACATGGAATAGACGTACCATCATATGTGTCCAGTCAATAATTGCTCGATTGAAAAAAGCTTTGCTTGTGAACTAGATAGGCTCGATCTTCTCTCGTGCAACATGTCTGGCAGAACTGATAAGTTATCACATCGGTGGGTTTAGTAGTAGTCGATTATAGATAGGGATACCCATGGGAGAAACTTATTACGATGAGCAATCTCTGGCGCGACATACATACGCCTGTTGACCGACATCAGACCCGCAACAGTACACAGCTGTCAGCACGCACCAATAATATTCCATGACATTGCTTTGATCAAGTTTTCCAAGGAAATATTCACCATGAGTGATGATGATCAACTGGAAGTTTGAATGACTCTTGCGACCAAGGGGTGGTCAATCGTGAAATCGGATACAGAGGACCTGCTCGCGTGGTATGCCGATGCTCCACAGGACAAGGCTTGGGTGGACTCCCAGGAGACTCCGGAGAGTCACACCATGTGATCGCAGCGCCAACTAGCCTCAATTGATAGGTTTTTGCTGCCGTCCTGTGGTGTTGGTACCCTGATCGATTAGTCCCTGCAAGGGTACACTCCCGCGTCTACTGAAGCTTGAAATCTGACTAGATGGATGAGCATTTCCCTCACATCTTGTCTTCTTCTCCTTTTCCATTTGTTATTAACGTCCTAAAATCCACAGGCAACCAACTACCCCAGCTCCAAACGCACTGGCTGCCACTGCCACCAATTCTAATGTGCGCTGTTGGGATTCCAAGACTGCCGAGCCCGTACGGCCAGCCTTGAAGTCTTCAGGCATTGCCTGCACTTCTCGAATTATCTCCTGCACAACTGGTTGAGCAGTGGCTGCAGCAATCAAGGTCTGCGAGGTCTCCGCAACTTTAGAGATCAGCCTTTCTTGCTCTGCAAGTTGCTCGCCGATCTCCATTAGGCTTGCTTCCAATCTCGCTCCATTCTCTTTACTCAGCTCCTCTATCTTCTTCTCGAATGTCTGAGCCAACCTCCGCCGCTTCCACGGCTCCACCACCACAATTGCCATGACGAAGACGAGCATGTTGAGACCCAGTACGGCGAGTGAGCCATATGTAGAAGCGCTTCGGATCTTGTCGGACCAGACCTGTTCTTCGTGGTATCGCGCGAGAATAGATCGCATTAGCTCGCTGAATTCCCGTTCTACTGCATTCTCCGTCTCGTTTACCGCGACTTTGGCACGCGTCTCTTCTTGCTCAAAGAGGTGGTCCTGACGGACCAGTGTCGTAAAGCGGCTCACGTCGTAGTCTGACCAGTTTGATTTGCGTTGTAAGAGATCATTGACCTCACGCTGAGAAAGCGATCGCTGAGCGACAGCTTCGTCGTATGCTAACTTGGCCTCGCGTGCAGCTTCACGTGTCGCTTTTATTCGGGCCTCTGCAAAAGTAGGATGTTGTTGTCAATGAGCGACAGGTCGGTCGCTCTGCTTGTAAAGCGCACCTTGTTCTACGACATTGTGTTTCAATGCCTCAATAGCCTCGTAGCCCGTCATCTTGTTAAGCTCCAGCCCTAGTTGCGATAATGTGGTCTTCGTGTTCACCGTGAAGTCATCTACGTGAGTCCTGAACTTCAACGCAGCCTGATCCGTCCACTTCCGAATGCGTTGTTTCACAAGTTCCAAGTCATATGGCGACAGAGGCGTCGGTTCATTTGAAGACGGGTTGTCTGTAGTGTGACTTGGCCCACGCTCCTCAGTGCAAGATGACGCTGATGCAGGAGAATCCGTCCGAGTGTCGATGTTTGTAGATGAGTCACTGCCCATGGGCGGACGCGAAGTCAAGGTCCATTTGGCCGTTGAGGATGAAAATTGGCGAATCACCGGTCTCAGTGACGATGCCCTCAGCATCGCCAGGCGACAGCAAGTGAAAATTTGGGGTTAAACTTGAAAGTCAGCGAACAAGAGTCGCGCGGAGTGTTCATGAGCACTTTTGCACAAGTCCGATTTCTTCGAATTTCAACACTTTACAAAATACACTGAATCGAGAGGGGAGAAGGTTCGTCTATCCAAATCTAAGTGAGCGTGGTGATTCAGTCATCCAGGTATGGTGTGTAGTAAACGAAAAAAAAAAGTATGGTGTATGTACTGGGCGATACCAGTGATGAATTGAATTGACAACCAGGATACTTAAAAAAGGAAAGAACGGTAAATGCGAAGCATAAGTCATTAACCACACCATTAACAACCACCACCAGCCTAGCTCCAAACATCCAACATGAGCCTCGACCGCTCCTTGAGAAGCTTGACCTCAGCTACACCTTCCACCGACGCCGATCCGCCCTTGGCCTCCCCAAGAATGCGAGCAAGCACGTCCTCAACCTGCTTGCTCATGCTCTTCGCCTCTCCGCAAATATACACATAGCCCTTGCCGTTAAGGATGGCGTCCGCGATGTGCTCTCGGTCTTCCCAGATCAGATCCTGCACGTAGATCTTGCTTCCGTCGGGCTTGTACTTCTCACGCGAGAACGCACAATGCATAACGAACTTGCCCCGCAACTCCTCCGCGTATTGGGTCCATTCATCCTTGTACAAGAAGTCTTCAGTCGATTTGCGGCAGCCGTAGAACAATGATATGCGACCCCAGTCAGCAAGCGCGTCGGGACCATTCTTTTCGATTGAGCGACGCGCGAGGGCAACACGTTCTTGCACGAAGCCGCGGAAAGGAGCAACACCCTATGGAAGGGCTGATATTAGGAAAGACCAACATGAACGGGGTAGACACTCACAGTTCCGGGACCGATCATGATAACGGGACTCTTGGGGTTGGTGGGAAGTCTAAACGTGGACCGTCTAACGTGTATAGGGGATTTGTAGACAGTGTCCTGCTTATATGCACCACGAGGTCCTTCAATCTGGTATGTGGGCACCGACACATGGGCGGGGTCCGACGAAGCCTCACTGGCAATCAACGGAGGAGTCTCGCCATTTGCCGCATACTTGAGGTTCAGCAGGAAATTCGAACCAACACCATACACCCATTTAGCATCAACATGGTCGTTTGCTTTGTTCTTATATTTGAGGACCACGACAGTGACGTGTATGGAGTTGGGGTGGATTTTAGGACTGGATGAGATTGAGTAGTACCGTGGCTGCAGGCGAGGAATGGAAGACACGATTAGATCGAAGGGTATGGGCCATCCAGTGGTATTCTCTTTGGTCGGATAAGCCTTGAGATCATTACCGGCTGCTAATTGGAGAACTTCGCCAAGCTTGAGGCAACCCTCTGCAATAACCTTGTGGTACTCCTCCTTGTTCGTATTCATGTTCTTCAAGAACGTCTCTGCTTCGGGTGTCGGGGAGAATTTCGACAATGTGCCAAGGATCTGGCGACCTGCGACAGCGCTGATGTCGATGTAGTGGCGAAGGACGGTGGCGTATGTTGTGGGCACAGGGAAAGGAACTTTGGCGAGAGCGGGATCAAGGGACTCGATGTTAATGACTGTGTCCCTCTTGTCGTACAGGTTAAGTGCAAACAGAAGACGATCGACCTCAACGTCGGGATTGGAGGGCCAAACACCAACGTGGTCACCGTGCTGATAAGTAATTCCGGAACCCTCGGTATTGAGTTCGATATGGGCACAATTACGGTCAGCTGTCGATTCGAAGAGCTCGCGTGAGTGGGAAATGGGGGCAGGATAAGGGTTCTTCGCATCGTGAATGCCCTTAGTCTTAGTAAGAGCACGGGCAGAAAGTTCGCCTTCGAGTCTAGGTCAGTAGCAATTTCGGTACCAGAAAATGCAACTTACCAAGGTAAACCTTCTCTAAGGGATGAGTATCCAGCTCCGAGACAGCGAAGTCGGGGGAGTCACCACCCTGCCCTTCTTCTACGTTCATTGCAGCGGAAAAAGCCTCCCACATACCATCCTTCCACTCCAGGTAATCTTCTTCCATGCTCTTGTCATCATCTCCCTCTCCCCGTTCGCCGATACGAATCGCACCCAATTTAGTCAGCTCTGCGTCAACTGCACGACCGATCGAGTTGTAGTGCTCGTATGTTTTGTTACCAAGACCGAAGACGACGTATTTGAGGCCGTCGAGTTTGCGCTCACCGCCACTGAACTCGAACGACTCGTCTTGCAGATTCTGCAAAAGCTGGACCGCGTTATCGGTAGGCTCGCCCTCGCCATACGTCGCCATTACAAAAAATGCTGCACAGTCTTCTGGCAGCTGGTCGAGGGTCTCAAAGTCGTACTCTTCGGGGTCGCACACGAGCGATGCAAGTCCAAATTTGGACTTCGCCTCCTTCGCTAGACGGATGGCGTATTCCTCGGCGGTGCCGGTCTGGGAGCCGTAAAAGATTACCAGGCGCTTTTTCTGCACGAGACCCTTATTAGCAATATGATGGATAGGGTATACACGAATATACTCACGCCTTCTTTCATTTTGGCAACGAAGTCTCGAGGGTTTCCAGAGCCATTCTGACCTTTGGCGGCGACTATGGGCGCAGTCTTTGGCTTGGAGGCGGCGAAGAGTTGGTCCCGGAAGAGGTAGACAGCTGCTAGTCCAACGCCCAGCGCTAAAATCAACACATCTGAAGAAGATGCAGAGGTCATTGCCGAAGTGGAGAAAAGTGCAAAGGGAAAAGCTGAGGAAAAGGTGGTACGATTGGAGACGGTCATGATGGAAAATATGACTGTAAGAGTATACCAGTGAGTGTGGAGTTGCGCTAGCCCGGGAGTTGGCCCAATCAGCAGCTACAATTTGTCCGGGACGAGGAAGAAGAACGGGAGCGCCAGAAGGTGATGGGTACTTGAAGAGCTTGGACGTGGCTGCTTACTTACTGACGACCCTTCGGATCACCTCCGACGCGCGACTCTCACGGATTCCTGAACGCCCACTGCTCAATGCTCTAGCCCACATTCACATGGTCCTTATCGAATGGTAGCAATCTTGACGATCTCTACTCGATCTCTGTTGCATGTCTAGACCAAAAAGACAAACAAATTTGAGAACCAGAGGGCTCAAATCCAGGATTTGTTACCCCGCGTTGGATGTACAACTTGTTCTTACACATTTCAAATGAGTCAACGCAAGAACGTGTCCTTCGGTCACGCATAAAGCGACTTCCACCAGCTGGGAGTATCTTGATCTACTTCGTACCACCCGGTCTTCCCACCTTTAAATGTTCACGGATGCCCCACGCAGGGTGACGCTTGGGATTGGTCACCACTCCCTTCATCTCGTGCACCTGCAAGCTGTCCTTACCCAGTTCATACCCATACCATTCAAGAGACAGCTCTGCCCATTCTCGTGTTGCAGCGGAGCTTCGGGAAGTTAATCACTACGAAGAGAGCGGCTTATGAATCACTCACTCTGAATGGGAAGCAGCCACCAATGCAGCATCGGCAGCAAGCCTTCCCCGTGTGCTCCAGTAGCCTTCTTCATCTTCCAATGCCCAAATACCCCGGACAAGCTCGATGGCCTCGACCCCCGTAATATTGCGTTCTCCCCAGGTCGCAAAGCGGCCGAAATGGTCTGCGATCTGCATCAACCTTTTATCCGAGGCAGCGGATTGACTATCAGGAAGAGAGCAGACACTGCACATGCAGTTAAATCCATAATGCTCCGCTAAGAATGCCCTATTTGGGTTTGTGCGTTCAATCAGAATCAAGCACAATCATCAGGAAGATCCCGAGATACTTACCTCCGCTCAGCCCTTGGTCTTATCGTATTGAAATATGTTGTCAATAATTCCTGCAACGCACATGGTTAGAATGAGTTATGGAATTCTCGTAAAAACTCATACTTCTCCCTTCTTTATACTCTTCAATGCATGAACTACGAGCACTCCCTCTTTATCTCTCCAATTGTACACGACATTGAAGGCACTTGAACAACCGTGGTTTAATCTCGCCATGCGGGGAAAGATGCCTACACCATCCCCAGCTGCCACAGCGTTGGTCTCGAAAATCGCAAGCGCAACTGAGTCAGGTTGCTCCTCTGGGTCGACGTCCTCTGGAAAGTTGACATACGAAAGGTTAGAAAAAGCCTCGCGACCTGCGGGGTCTGCTTCACGCAACAATTTCGCGATGAGAGCAGTTGGGGATGAGCTTACTGTAGGCACCAAATGAGAATGCATTTAGAGAGGATGAAATATTGGATACATACTAGAATGCGGAACTTTGAATAGTGGTTTCTCCCGAATAACAAGTTCTCCTTGCTGGATAGAATAGAATCATGACGACATCCACTGACGAACGTACCACAAACCTCAATATCTCGGTTTGCTATTATGCCCTTTCCCCTTCCCGGAAGGTCTACAACCCGAGAAATATCAGGATTTACCTCAACCGGAGGACTCGGCTCATAAGGTTGAGGGGCATCGTGAATAATGGGTGTCTGGAAGACGCCCTGGTACAATTTGCGACAGACAGCGACAATGAGCACAAGACCGAATATGATCAGAAGCGCTGTTCGTCGAGTATAGTACTGTTTAAAATAAGAGCTGGAAACATGGTAGGGTGGCAAGTAACGGTCGTGGACTGACTGACGGTGTTTTCTTCCTTTTTCTTCACCTTGGGAACCTTGCTGAGCCCGCCTTTCACTTGCTCTTCGATAGGTTTACCACGCCGTCTCGTCGACATTGGTAATGTGCGCTTCAGTCAAGGGAGACGCGTATGTGTTGGGTGTGTGTTTCGACTTTCAAGACTCCACGAGGGCTGCGAATTGGTCTGGTGGAGGACTCCGATCATTTAAGTAGGAAGAGCAGCCTCAACACGTGATCCTACGCGTCGCGCACTTTCAAGGAGCCACGTTGCTCCTCACTGCACCACGCGGTCTCGTCAAAGTCTGATTGGTCGTTTGTACTGACATGTCCAAGAGCCCCAAACCAACTGTGTCCCATATGCAAGCTGCCAAATACGTCATCCATGTGGTCTAAGTTGAGTTCAAGCCTCTTTGGTCCCGACTAGGCTCCATGATTCGACGCGACGCGATGCGGCTGACAGTGTTCAAGGACGTGTCAGCCTCTCCTCTGCACAGATAAATCCTGATCCTGATATTTTCTTCTTTACTACACTCGCGATCTCTTTCGAGTTCACGGACGCTTCGCAGACATCCGTTCATAATCCTAAACGAGGCTCGTGACAATCAGGATGCTATTTTTCCAACCCCGTTTCGCCCTTTTGTTAGCTGTGTGCGCCGGAACATCCATTGCTGTGGCTGCTTCGAGCCCCGCTGTACGTATTTGGTCAATTATCCTGCTTCTGGCTACAGTATTAACGCTGACTTCGTTCAGGAGACAACATTCCCAGCTACTCGCCCAAGTAGAATGATTTATGCACGCGCTCCGTCGAACAACGCCTTGAGTCCTCACCAGAAAGATGCCATAGAGAGGCAAGCCAATTCCAGAGTAGAATCCTACACGCCCTACTCAAAAGAGGAAGCCGACAAGATGAAAACCGAATTCTTGCGTCGCCGACATTGGCGTGACGATCACCGATGGCATCGCCCTCACCATGGCTGGCACGGTCAAGGCCACGATCATAAACACGAGCACATCCACGAACATACACACAAGCACGACCACAAGCATGACCCATACAGGCAGCGGCGCTACTAGCTAGGCGTACATTTACGACAGTGCTTCTCCTGTAGGCTCGGTTTGGCTTTTCTAACTAGATATATGACTCGTGAATCGTTAATCTCATGTTTGACTTTTCCCCCAATCTTGATGCACATCAACATTTTCTCATGTCGACCATATATTTCCGCTTCAGCACGATGACTCCTGACCGACTTGCTTACATGCACTCTCATATTTTCCATGATCAAAATTAGGTAGATTGAGCTCACTTCTGATTCCTCTATAGGTATTTTAGCTTCCAGTGTCACGAGCTAACTACCGACGGTGCGCAGTAATCCCCTCGCTGGGTTTGGATGCTCATGAGGCACGTTCTGAAGGACGAGGCATTTGGAGGGTGCTCCGCGTTCCCCGACATCATAAGCTCGTCATTGACACACTCAGATTTTTCATCCCCGCACCCGCACAGTTAAAATTCTTTGGTTAAGTCTAAATTTTCTCTGATTCATGGCTGTCGGTTTGAAAATGGATAACATATTACCAGACTCTCTGGTTAATGTTTGGATAGGACCTTCGATTCCCTGGCACATCGTTTCAGCTGACTTCAACGTCAAAAGATCGATGAACATACAGCGCATCATTTGCAACTCTTCCTTCTAGAAGTTGGATTCGATTTGGGGGAAGGACCTTGTGAGATTGACGACATTTGACTCCTGTAGTCTATTCTAACAGCATTGTACAAAGTCTGTCTAATTTCTATAGGTCATTTATCCTTGGATACCTTGGTTGTCGAATCCCCAGCAGCCGTGAACATGAGGCTTCCCAGAAACACCATCGCAGCGCCAACCCCCAACTGCATATTCCACCCGTTTCCAAACCACCAGACGCTGAGGCATAGACTCAGTGCCTTCCTCGTCGTCAGAACGAGATTAGTGGATACGGAAGATACTTGCTACACAGTGCCATTTGAGTTGATCGGGTTTCAACCGCACTGGAGAATGATACGCACCGAGGATAGTCTATTTACACCTGATACACAGAGAAGCTGAGAAATGAGATTTGCACCTAAGATCAGAAACGATGTTGTCGAGGAATAAGTTGATGGTCCGTTCGAGAGACTCGAAATTCCCTGCTTTATATCTGGGACGAGGAACAAGAATATGGGCAGTGAGAGACAATGCTGGAAACGTCTTGATTAGCACAATTGCGTATCATCTGTGTAGAGAAACAAAAGATCACGGTGTAGAATACGCCCTCCTTCCAACACGGTCCGTGTTTCTTGTATGTTTTCTCTTGCAAGAGTCCCAGGAGACCGGTCAAAAAAAGGGAGACGACAAGCATGGTGACGCCTGTCATGTATTTCTGCAAATCTTCCGAGGATTGTAGAGGCGTTTTGACTGAAGATGATGCGGGTGTCTTGGGCTTCGACAGTGTGGCCAGGATGACGCCGGATGTCACCAGAATCACAGACGTCTGGTAGATCAATTAATGAGCCTCACAACTCGTACATGGTCCATTCGCTTACGATTTGCATTAAGGAGTACCGCTTTTTTAGGAAAGCGGCACCAAAAAGCATTGAAACCGCTAGGCCTGATCGAACACACGTAGTTGAGTTGGTTGTGCTATAACCTCATACAACGAGCGACAAACCAGCGGAGCGGAACACAATTAGGACAGTCAATGGTACCTTGTACGCAAACGCCCAATTATTCAATAAAGAGCCAGTAGTCAACACGAGTACTTGCAGAGCCCATTGTGGAAGAGGGACCTGTCGAGGTTTAAGACGCGGAAGCCATTTGCCTGGTGGGAACGAAATAAACGAAGGCAAGGACTGTGTTGTTATGAAAAGCATTTGCGAGAAAGTGAGCGCGGAGCCTGCATGAGGGTCCTTGAATCAGGATTAAAGCATTCTGCAAAAGGGATGGAATCGCACCAATACGCGGGCTCATCATGAGCAACTGCTCATAGGCCCATACATTCCTGGGCCACTTCAGTACATGATATGCGAATGGGGTATTACACGACCTACGTGCAACAACCACCTAGGACCAAGGACATAATCTAACGCATAATTCAGCCCGACACGACGGCAAAACAAGCGAGAACAAGGAGGTCACGTACAAAGTAATAATCGAGTAGAACGGGGGCGCCTTGAGCGACCGAAACGCCAGAATCGGCACGCTCTACCTTGACAGACTTGTAGCCATTCGTGGAGACGTTTGGTCCAGACCGTTTTCCCTGAGCGTTCTTCCGCTTCACAGCCATGACAGGTCAAGATAGCAATTCTCACTCCGGATGGGCTTTATACTATGTTCATGGTAGGGTGTAGGTTGGGTGAGGAGGAGGCGTGTGTGTCGTGTCGCGGACATCGTGCCGGCATCATGAGGGTCACGCCGCACCGCATTCCGGTGTCGAGATCTGAAAGTTCTCCCACACAATACCACGAGCTCGACAAAGTGAAAAAGGTACAGTATAGAACATGCAAACGACAGTATAATGCAAAAGGACCTAGAATTTACAATGAAATGGCGGAAAACCGTAGTCGCATATACACCATCGCCCACTTTCCGCTGGCATCCTGACAATCGATTCGACACGCTTCCTCGACCTCATCCATGATCCCCTGAGCTTCCTCATCTGACAATCCAGTCAAGAAAGAATTACGAACAAACAGCTGGAGCCATTCGCGGAGACCTGAAGGGAGAGGTGTTACTCGAGGCGTAAGAGACAGATGGACGGGCTCGAAGGATGCGGTGACGAGCAGCTGTCGATATCCGGTAAAATGTATCGTTCTCTGTAAACTTGAACTCTAACATGCTGACCTTCACATAATCTTCCATGGACGGGAAGTACCAGGGATCGAGCAACACAGGATCGTGCCCTCGAGATCTTAAAGCACGATGTAGAGCCGACCTCACCCCTACGTTCGATGTCTTTAGTGGTCTATCTATCCTCTAGATCCTTTGATAATGACCCACCAATGCAATTCATAAAACCTCCCATTTCCCCCACAATCCGACCACCAGGCTTCAGAATTTTCTTCGCGCTCTCCAAAACGCCAGCTGGATCTCGTTTACACCAGTGTAACACCGCGTTGCTAAATACCGCATCGAACTTCTGGTGCAAGTGCGCCGCATCGCGAGGGAGTTCCAACGCTTGTATGTCGGATACAAAGGCGTGCTCCACGCCATTCACCTTAGCTCGGGAAATCTGTAACGAGGCGTGTACTGAATACCCTAACACGATTTTCGAAAGTTTCGGGCGGGACATACCATACTTTCGCTGACATCGACTCCAACTACCACCCCGCCCTCTGCTTGCTCGACAATCTTCTTGATCTCTAATGTCACTTCCCCACTTCCACACCCAAAGTCCATGACGCGTTCCCCGGGCCTGGCAGCAAGCAGCTCAAGAACTGGCGCTGTGAAAGCAGGAGAGTAAACAAATGAGGCACTTCTGTTGTAAAGCGATGCCGACCATCCGGATGCATCTGGTGAATCGGAGCTCTGTTTCTGAATTATGTTCATGTTGAAACTGGTGCTGCCTCTCAGTCATTAAAGCTCTTAACGTCTGTATTTCTGGAGACGAGTGACGGCCGATGGCGAGTCTCTGTCGGCATACATCTCCGGGCGGGATTGCATATGTAGCCCGATTATTGTTCAGTATGTCTCGGCCGAGGTCATCTAACTTGCGGCCGATAATAGCATTTCGTTACTGCAGGTTGACTGCAAGCGACGCAGGACCGTGTTCCCATCATCCGAACTTCCCATCACACACATGTATCCACTTGCTTATTAGGCTACGTTCGAGCCTGATCCCACTTGCAACGAGACTGACGACATCCAGACGGGGAGTCGATGCAGACCGACATCTCCAGATTAAATCAATTCTTGGATTCACAATGACATGACTAGATAAAATATCCACAACATTGTCGAGTAAGACATAAACACCGAAAAGGAACCATTAAACAACTGCAGGGGTAGCTTGAGCTACTGGCTCGGGTTG
Organism: Hypsizygus ulmarius; assembly: GCA_018851835.1. Lineage (NCBI taxonomy): Eukaryota > Fungi > Basidiomycota > Agaricomycetes > Agaricales > Lyophyllaceae > Hypsizygus > Hypsizygus ulmarius. Next base: position 31,544 of record JABCKG010000058.1, on the reverse strand, counting down.
AGCGCTGGAGCCAGCTGGAGCCGGAGCCGATGAAGCAGTTTCATCATGTTCGATTTTATGTTGCTCCAGAAGACGGCGTGCTTCCTCGTGGATGTCTTGGACTTCTTTACTCGTGGTCGTATAGAACGCGCGGACCTTCTGACCAAGAGGTGAGGAGATAGCTTTGGCGTAGTACTGGGACAGAATGAGATGGATCAGAAAGTGCTGAAATGCAGTACGTACATCGGAAGCGGTCTTCGTGAACCCTTTCTGTTCATCAACAGCCTTGGCTTGTACTACTGCTTCATTCAAGCTGGACTGAAGCTTCCCAGAAATGGTCTGGTCGGGGCCCAAAGCGCGCGCTCCAATGGAAGTGTCAAGCGAATGGATATAGTCGAGGAATCGCTTTGATATGCCTTGCTTCGCTATGAAGATGGCATCCTATCAGTTTTATCGAAACTTCCAAGAACAGTTGTTCCTACAATCAATCTCGATTGCCCGTTGAAGAATGTGATCAGAGAGGATGTATCCTTTGGCGAGAATTTCGGCGACGACTGATCGAAGGTATTGCGTAAACAGAAGAAGATTTCAAGTAGGTAGCTGTTGACTTACTGCCAGCTCTAGGTTTATCGGTTTGGTCAATCGGATGACCTTCCCGTGGAGTGCCGCTTTTCTCTTCGTCTTCATGAACCACATCGGACGTAACCGATAAAGTGGCACCGTCCAATGTGCCTCCATTTAACTTTTGAAAGATTTGAATTAGCTCTATGGTCGGTGAGAGAGCACCTGTACCTACCATCAACGCAGTCTTAGCGGCAGAAGGTTTCTCAAAGTTGATCACTGCTGTCTTCCCCTGGTAATCGATGGAGCTGATCCTATAGCACGATAGTCAGAATACAACCCCAAAGATTCAAGGATCGCGGACGTCTTACTTTCCGCAGAATCTGAGATTTAGATGGTACGGTCAGGACAAATCATCACGAACAACTAAGTGGAGACAGTTACGTGAAAAAGTCATGAAGCTGAGCTTCTGTGGTCGAAGGAGCAATCCCGGAAACCTAGACAAGTATAAGAGCTTCATATGAAACATAAATAGAACAATATTCACGTTGACGGAATGAGTGGTCATGGTGGGCAAAGGCTGGGTTTCAGATTGCTCTTCAGATGCGAGTTGGCCCGCTATTATCCATCCTGGTCCATGACATCATCGCAGTTATGAACATGTGATTCGACGCCTCAATTCATCGCGCACTGCGGGCAAAGATCAGTGCACAATCGCGTCTGCATATGCAGGAAAGATGCAATATTGAGCCATTTTTACTAGATTTTTATGAAAGGGTTAATTGATTGTCCCAAGACAATATACGAATACCGATCATAGCCACTACACAAGCTGAGGTGCGCGTGTTTCTCGTTGATCTTCAGCTTCAACTTCAGAGGCCGGCACTTCGATGCAGTCGCTCTAGACTCTGGTCTTCTTTCAGTTGATACCCAGATGCAGGCTCCAGCCAGGCAAAACTTGACATAAATGGAACTCATGCATGCGCATGACGTCATCATACAGTGCATCACGTGGTTTTTAGCAGGGAAAATGATGACTCGAGACTTCCAAGTCGCGTCCTCGAGCTCCGAGTCCACGCACCCATCGTCCTCCTGGTTGTGCATAGTGACCAGCTGCCACACCTCCTTCCACTGCCAGCATCCCAGGCTCACCATTAAGCTCGAGAGTCTGATCATCTGGTGTAAAAGATCTAGTTATTGTTCTCAAACAGCGGAATCAATTTGATTGACAGACGCAGTGCCACGCTTGAAAAACTTCTCCTACAATCCTTCTTCACAACGTCCAATCGTTTTTCTACGATACAGAAAATTCCTCTATCTGGAGCAGCCCAAATACTTTCACTGTGTCCAACCCTTGCAGCATAGGTGGCGTGTGGTCCTGAGACCGAAGAAAAAGAGAAGGGCCTGCGTCTCACGGCAAGGACAGCTACCCCTTATTTCCCATAGGAGATCTCTCCCATGGTGAGCTACTGCTCACATCTCTGTTCAAAGTACTGATTTGCTTGTAGCCTCTTGGAAAATCGGATAACTTTTACGCGCCGTCACCGAACGAAGTACTCTACACCATTCATAATAAGCCGTCTATGCCTATAGAAATACCCTATCGACGCCGGCCGATTCCTTCAAAACACTCGCCCCCTGGGCGCTCACTGTCACCAGATCTCATTTTTGAAATGTCGCCCATCTCATCCAACATCACCTCTCCTTCACACTACGCTTTCGGTTTCCAACACTCTCCCCAACATTCTCAAGAGCCATTTTTATACTCTTTCCCTACAGCATCAGCCAATTTTACTTCCACACATCGACAGCCTTTGCAAAATAGACAATGTCGAACCACAGCTTCCCATCACACTTTCTCCGCTTCCGATGCAAAGCGTTGTCCTTCACCATCATCTCCAATAAAAGATGTTTTTGATGATGTTTTGGCACTTCCTTCGACGCCTTGCACCACCACCACCGTAGTCACCAAAACCGCATCAACGACAAAAATTACAGGTTTTACACCAACCACGCTTATTTCTACGCAAAGATGTCCGCCCGCCCGACCTCTCAAAACCAGACGCCTATCACCACCGCCACGTAGCTCCTCGTACTCCTCGTCGCCTTGGATATTACCTGGAAAGAGTGACATTCAAGACGAAGAGAGTGCATCTATCGAAACAGATCCAATTTCTTTCGAATTCGAACGGCACTTGATGCGCCGCATTGAAAATCAAAATCCCCTTCGCTTTCGCGGAGCTATGCTTATGCCTACGATACGGGGATAGTCTCATCCCCGCATCTCCTGTGTATCTGCTATAACAAAGGGTTGTGAGTGTCGAAGATTCACTGGCAAGAAACACACGTTCAAACATTTTTAGCAATTCACCGGACTTGCCGGTCCCGCCCTATGTACAACTTCAAGCCGAGGTGCCCTGAACCTGTATATTGATCATTTCGACTACGGTAGAGATACCTTCGGACTTCCCCTGCCTAAGCCTGGCCTTTCGTCTTCGTCTGCTCTTTTCTTCCCTCTTAGGCATACATTCTCAACATCGGCATCATCAGCATCATTATCATCATTATCATTACCTTGCATTGCATCTTTCACATTTCTTAGTAGTCATCACATCATCATTCAATATCCCATTACGTACATAGAGGACTATGTACACACAGCGATAGAGTAAGTTCCTCAAACACCGGCCTGACCTATTTAAAAGACTACAGCGACCCCTTGCCAAACAACCTTTATAAAAACATGATTTTACAGACAATGACTTCGTGGTTCAACTTCTAAAGTCTGTTGATAAATCACTTAGGTGAGTCGAAACCATATACCCGCGGCCTATAGAAGTGATCCTTGATGATGGACTACTTACAGGGGTTTCGTCCGCTTCCCTCATCATCGAAATGTCACAGTAAATCCTGCCTTTCTCCAACGGCTTTCCAAATTTAGCATGTAAGCGACCATATTGAGCCCGGAGGGAAACACACCACGTCAAAGTTTATCCGAATCTACAGAGAGATCTCAGGAACGGGATTAGCGATCTCTAGTTTCCCGATTTTGTCATACCCGAGCCCATCTTCCGGTAACTTCTTTGTTCGACAACTGTAACACGCATGGACGGCTAATCATCTGCCTCAACGCTTTCGGCGGATCAGGAGAATGAGCTGGGTACCTCCACGGAGTTCGAGCGGGCATACTGGACTGCGTTTGCTGGCAATCGATGGTGAATGCCATAATGCCAGTGTGTTACGGTCGGATATATTAAGCGTACGTTGGTGCCTCAGGAGATTCATTCCGCTCTCCGCCGTTGAGTCTATCCTTGAGCGTAACACATCAGAATGAGTATGGTCTCGCGACGATAACAACGGTCAATGATGAACTTTACCTGCAGTATGCAACATCCCATTCGTTGATAAATTAAAGTCTAAGTGTACATACTGGGGTTTTCATTAAGACATATAGACGACAAGATAACCGATGGCTACTTTTGTCCGGGCGTTTTGATGCATCCTTAGGCTACGGACAAACGCATGTCGATCCAGCATCATCTCGCTTATGATGATTGAGTTGCGAACATCGAGAGAAGCTGTTTCGTTTCCCAATCCACAAACAACTGATATAGAGATGGGAAGAGTCAATGACTCGGGAGTCATTGGTACAGTACACAGTGACACATGAAACACAGGAGTAAAATGCTGTGCGTTTCTATGGATCTGTGTACATCAGCGAGAGAGAGTCTTTATTCGAAGGGCGGGTTCGAAAATTAAACGGCTGCGCCATAATGAAGATCTGCAGGAACACAGACTTTGTTGAGAAAGATTTGCTTCTCACGAACAGGCTGCGAAAATAAAGGCCTGGGTCGAGAAAGAACATATTATGCCAATGTCCCCAAATGACGCGGCGTTTTCCGTGTCTTCCACCCTTTTTGATGGCTAGGCTGTGGAATTCTCCAAGTGCCAATGTTAACACCCTAGATTCATACTGACTTTAGAGGGAACAATTTGACACGACCGTGCTGCCAGTGATACATGTGCGTCGCTTAGTCTGGAAAGTCGTACGTATGCCACATGCATGATTGTGGATAGTCCGACGGCGCTATAGAAAGCAACGATATCAGGTAGACAGACCGACTAGATCGAATGTGTCAGTAGTGCACTCCTCGAGCGCTGCTTTCACTGACTGTTGTGTGCGCCATGAAGCCCTGCGCCAGCGCGACCTGAACCTAAACTTAAACAATGGAGGCTCGGGTGAACAAGGGATGACACGACTTACCTCTTGCAAATGACAGTCGGGTGCTTGGAGATCAGAGGGATGCAATGGACGTAGAGAAGATGAACTCGACCTAAGCATTACAGGGACAAAGTGCTTACTTTCGATATCCCAAAGCACACTGAATGTACCTAGTGCTGCCAATGAATAAGCGGAGCGAGAGGGAACTCCATGAAAAACGTCGGATTGATATGTAAACATGGTGAAGAGATCTTCTAATACATCGTGCGAACGATATTCGGCCACGCAAAAACAAGATTTTTGGATGGCATGCCTGTGATAAGATGAAGACAGAAGCCTAACATATCAGTAGGTATCTCGGCAGGACTCACAGGCTCCTGCGGCCGGCGAATAAATCGGCTTCAATTGACAGAAAGACAGAGCGCGTATACTCGGGTGGCATCGCTGAATATCTTCAGCTCTCGGATGGTACAATATCTGAAACTGTAAAATTGAAAGTGAGCGCATCTGAAGAGAATTTGTTATCAAGGTTGCTATAAGGAGCAGTCGACTCGCCTGTCGATCGAGGTCACAGCCGATGGCATTTAGGTCCGGCGGTTATGAAAGTGATCCTAACCGCGGAGCTGGAGATTATGCAATATCGAGTTACCTGGTGTAGACCAGGAGGGGCGCCGCCGACCCGGGCGTTGTAGTATCATTATGGTGGAACTTGACCCGTCAGCGGATTTTTAGCATCACTTGAAAAGTGCGATGAGTTGTAAAGACGGGAGAATTATTCAGAAATCTCTACATATTTGTTTGGGCAGTTGGGTACAAAATTGGATGAAACGATTGTCCTGCTGTGAAATTACGACCAGGCGAGGCAAGCGTGGCACCTGTTGGTGAGGAAACAGAAACAGGTCAGAGAGAGAACTAGATGAGCTAGAGAGGAGTTGTACTGGCGCTTGGATTATCTCTGGATCACTAGCTAGCAGACAGACTAGGAAGCGGATTATAGTTGTAGTGTTGTGTGATTCACTTGAATAAAAGTCAGCGTATTGGAATGTCATGTGGCCTATGATAAGAGAAGATATAATCGATTGTCGCACGGTCTTTGCAGGACAATGCTTAGCAATGGTCGAAGGCAAACCCTAGTTCAACAAGGTTCAAGGATACAGTATGTGAGCTAGCTCAAATACATGTCCTGATAGCAGTTCGCAATTAATTCCTCTTCATGGATGCTCACATATGATGTCTGGTGCAGGGTCTGATAAAATGTACGTTCGACGCTGAGGTGACTGGGAGATCACGTTGCTGCGCCGAGATGGCAAGATGTGGGAGATGAGCTGCAGTTCGGCGGCAAAAAGCCAGAGCGCTGCTCAGCTGAGAATGACACTTCTTTGACATTGTCGAATGACACTTTGGTGACCTAGTCGAATGACAGATTCACGATGGACATGCCACTGTGGACAAGTGTGGACATCGGTTGAAGAAGGAACGCGTCTGTGTGAGCTTGTTGACCATAACCAAGTGGCGCAAGGTGCAGACATACACGGACACACAGATCGGCGATTTCGCGGTCACGTGAGAGACATCAACCGAAACAGCACCGATAGCAACACAATCCAACAACAATCTACACACGACAGCCCTCATCGTGCCAGGCGATGTCCGGCTTCGCGCCACAACCTCCACCTGCATGGCAGACTGAGGAACTGCAAGACGAGTGGGTCGAGCTCGACAATGACAGCGACAGCGAAAACGACGACCACAACCTAACCTATGGCACACGTTCTATTTCACTAACTGCCCCGCTTGCTACACACATACACACCAATAGCCACTGGGAAAGCGACGCACGTCTCCAAGAAGACGAATCTCCTCCTAACGTTGGGACGTTTCTAATTCGCGAGGACGTGCCCAGCACACCGCTAATGCTTTTGCCCAAGACTCCTGGCCGCCAGAAGAAAGGTATCGTCAAGGACTTCTTCAGCCCGCTACCGCTAGAACGAATGTTCGAGCCACCTTCACCCCCTGTTATTTCGCCATCCGCCCCATCCAAACCGCCGTATCAGCCCCAGAGCCAAGAAGGGAGCAGTCGGGAGGAAGCAGATGAGATTATTGAGACAGACATGCCCGATATGAACTCATTCCACGGACGCAAGGCGAGCGTTGCTTGTCAATTCACATTTGCAGTACCTCGAGAACGCTTGCTTAATCCACATGTGGCTAGCAACGATGCCTTTCCACAGGCAGAAAGTACACCGAATCCTCCATTTGCCCCAAACGTAGCCGCACCCACGACCGATCCCCGTCTACGCCTTTTCCAATTCCAGTACGACACGTATACTCGCGAACATCTATCGGCCATGGTGGATTCAATCGCCGTTAATTCTGGAACTGGTACAACTCCATCACCTACCACCTTCAGCCATCATTTGTCGCGTGTTTCGGAAGTGACTGGTTCCGTTGCCAACACGTCCGACTTACGAAGTACGAAACGTGTGAAGCTAAGTCCTCGCAGCGACTTCTACGGGGAGGGTGCCGGAGCAGGAGCTTCCATTGCTCGTCCCAAAATATCCGGCAAGGATTATGTCGGGGAATCGCAATCTCTGATGCAGCAAATCAAACAGGCTCGGGATTTCTCGACAATCTCAACAGTAGTTAGCTCTCGTGAGGATTCACCTTCATCACAGAAGGAGGACCACGACGCGTCCAAGGAACAGCCGACCCCTGGTATTTGGCTACATTTACCCATTACCTTATAATGTTGCTGATTCCATTGCAGATTCTTCGCGGCGTCCTTCATTTCTAACTGTGCCTGATGGGAATGCCAACCCACCGAACGGTGGCTCGTATACCTCGTCCACTTATCGCCAGCAAGCGGCGGCGTTGATGGCACAGATCAAGAAGGACATGAAAGGTCAGAAGCGGATATTCTCAGGCGACACCGATGCCTCCTACGCTACCACACATATAGACGACAAGTTGAACACCACCTCCCATTCGATGTCACCCGACCCTATATCCATTCATCTTCCTCCCTACTCCCCCAGTGGCAAGGATAGCATTCAGCACCGTCGAACGTCTTCTGCCAGATCAAATACATCATCGAGGCACAAGCCAAGTCCACGCAAGTCAAGTCGTCGGACGCAGCCGCCGAGCGGAAATGACAGCCACTTGGCCGAGGAGGTGTCCCGCCTTTCCATCCAGGACCGCCGAATTTTCTCAGTGGGTTCGCTCCACTCATCACACCGCTCATCTTCCCGGCTGCATGGCAGTCGAATCGTCTCGCTTTCGACCTCCCAAAACCCTCCTGCTCCATCTACACTTGCTCCCCCTTCGTACCCTTCAGCCTCTATTCGGAGTGGTCCGAACGAAGACCTGAATCGTTTTGTGTCATCTAGCACGGCATCAGGAACAACGCTCACCGCAGGCAGTGCACCGTCGTTCGTCAAGCACGCAGGACCTGCACACATACGAACTATTGCTCCAGCAGATCTTCCCCAACTACCAGACAGACTAGGTGACATGCTTTTCGACAAGGTGATGATGAAGTGGGTCAAGAACACCGCCCAGGCGATGGATGACCATCTTCCACCGGAGGAGCAAAGCGAGGACCCTTTTGGCGATATCGAGAGCCTGAGAGATGATACCAGGAGTGAGGATTCCAGGGAGGTTGAATATGAATGGCAGGGACGAGCGGAGATGAGTCGGATTGAGGAGCAGCCTGAGATGGATGAGGAGGAGGTCGAGCTGACCAGCTTCTCCACGGATCAATCCGCTCTCATCGTTGACGTGATGACGGGTGTCGAGACTATCGAAGACGACGGCGAGACAACCGACTCTGCTGACGACATGGATGGCGAGGCAGTAACGATTACCAACGTCATTGACTACGACTCCGAAGACCCTCTACACCAGTCGATGTCGATGTCGATGACAAGCCCGCCTATGCAAATCGGGCACCCCCTTTCGCCGCCTCGCCCAACCGAGCACCTCACCATGGCCACGCCCCGCCGCAATTCATCGGCACCCACCTCGGGTACGACACCTGTTGCGCGTTCGGCGCTCAAGAGCCATACCGCTACACCCACATCCGCACTTAGGGATCCCAGCCGCTCGAAGTACCAGACGCCTGTGAATAAGAAGGGGCACCGACGGTCGGTGAGTTTCTCGGATGGGAGGCGGGATGGCCCGATTCGGGGTCTGGGTGAGAGTACAGATGGTGAAGACCACGCGACAGATGGGTTGTCCTCGTTGGATGGTCATTCGGCGAGTGCGTTCGTGCCGTCTGCTCGGTCGAAACGGATAGCGCAGATGATGGATGACCTCGAAGATACAGGTTAGTTGGCGGTCATACAGTATTTGCATAAGCATGCTGACCGTTCCCCCCCCCACAGAATCCGACGAGTCCCCATCGAAGACAGGCAGCTCTGGTGCGGGTAGAACGGAGATTCAAGCACTGTCCGCTCGGCAGCCCAGCGTCGCTCCTCTCGATGATACGCCGCGCCGCTCGTTTTCGAGGTCTCGTACGCATCGCGGTTCGGAAACGGCCGATGACCAGAAAGCGAACGCGACGTTCCTCACCGAGTGCTCGTTTGGTGTTTCACATGATCGCCTGGTCGAGGTTATCACTGACGTCCAGCCGTTCATGCCGTACTGGGAGGAGCTAAGCTCTATTGACCTTTCCGACAAAAAATTGGAGAGTGCAACCAGGCTGAAGGAGTTTTTGCCGCGCCTGGATTCGTTGAGCTTGTATGTGTATTTGCTTGTGCCTTTATAACGTCTCTCGGAATGCACTGACCATTTTGTTTTGGACCTACATAGAAATAATAATCAGTTGGCGTGGCTGAGCGGGATCCCTGGGACATTGCGGACATTATCTGTCACTTCAAACAGGTATTAGCAATTTTAATTATCATCCTGCCAAGCAGGACGATCCTCGTCAATTTTTTTTTTCATTTCCCATTATTGATTCCTTTTCGCGACCCTGTTCTTAGCCTCACAGGGCTGACCTCGTTCAGTCATTTGCTCAACCTCGAGCACCTGGACATCAGTCAGAACGACATCGAGTCGCTAAGCCGTGGGTTCTTTTCTCCATATACCACAAGGCAGGCTTGTTCTCTTGGGCTCATGTTTTTAATTTTGCACCATAGAGCTTTCATGTCTGCGACACCTACGGGAACTCAAAGCCGATGGAAATAAGATTACGAGCATCGACGGTTTGCAGCGCATGGATGGTCTGGTGAAGCTCAGCCTGCAGGGGAATTCTATACGATCAGTTGATTTCGCTCAGCATCGATGGTTCGTGCTCCGCTCCCACGCGCTTCCACATTGTGTTGTGTGGAAACAAGGAAACAAGCACTGACTTCCATGGTGTAATTCTGTTCTTCCCAGGACCCGGCTGGAAATGCTGAACATGAGCAACAACCGAATAGAAACGATCCATGGACTTGCATCGCTGCAAGCGCTTATTGCGCTGAATATAGGTATGTGCACCGCAGGACGGGGCCTTGGATCACCGATGCAGTTATTTTGTGCGGCGGTGATTGGAGGATTGAACCGTATTCGCTGATTACATCTGGATGCAGATAACAACGAGGTTGGGAATTTAGAGCTCGATGGCTCTATGCCCAAGTTGCGCATCCTCCGCGTCAGTGGCAATCGACTGCATCAGCTTCATGTAGCGTCGATGCCCAGTCTTCGCACGCTTTATGCGGATAACAACTCGCTTTCCACTCTCGTAAAGGTAGACCGGTTGACTAAGCTGGAAAACCTGAGCCTGCGGAATCAGAGTGGACGAGGGCTGTAGGTTTTTTCTTGATGATGATCTGATTTCGTGATAACTGATTTAGTTTTGGTTGTAGTAGCCTTCTGACCCGCGATGTTCGCGATGTAAAGCGTTTGTACCTTTCTGGTGCGTTTTGTCTCTCGTTACGCCGAGAGCAAATAAATTAATCGTCTACTCACGATGGGTCCCTGAATCATAGGTAATCCCCTGAAGAGCGGATTTCTCAGTGAACCGTGCTATAATCTGCTGTATCTTGAGATGGCGGCATGCCGTCTAACCGCGCTCCCCGAGGATATGTCGTTGCTGGTCCCCAATCTGCGAGTGTTGAATCTGAACTACAACTTCCTGGAAGATGCCCGGCCGCTTGAAGGACTCACGAGGCTGAGGAAACTGACCATGATAGGGTCTCGATTGAAGGGGACAAAGCCTCTGATCCGCTTACTGCAACGGATGCCGGATGTGGAAATGCTGGATTTCAGGTACGCACTTTTTGTGTTTACAATTAATAAAGAGCTGGGAGTATGGCACGAGAGGGAGGCTCGGTGGTCGGCTGGGCTTGGGGGGTTCTTCGCATTTGCCTCCGCGTGGTGCGAACTTTGTGGCTGATGCCGAACCTTGTTCTCCCTTTGTGCTGAACCTTGTTGATGTTCTCTCTATTGTGTGCCAGGATGAACCCGTGCACACTTGGGTGGTACCTTCCGCTTCTCGTGCGCGATGTGCCCGGAGCACTGCAACCGTCTGAGGGGACGGCAGACGGAGGAAAGGGCGAGAGAGCGGGGCATGGGTGGCAAGAGCTGGACTCGAAGTTCCGACGGGATCTCCCGGACGAATCATATATCGGCCGACTCGCTTACCGAGGACTGATCATGCGTGGGTGCCCCAGAATACGGCTACTGGATGGGGTGGAGGTGAGTGAGAAGGAGCGAGCAAAGGCGCACCATCTGCTGGTGGGGATACTGGGGAAGGGGAAGAAGGGGAAGGGGAAGGTCGTTGTACGATAGATTGTCTAAGCAACGGAGGCGCGGAGGCAGAATTGAATGTGAGAAACTCCGCGCGCTGGGTGTGCCTGGAAGGGAGTTTATCAGGCCTGATGGGGAGGGCGGGTGAGTTGATCTCATTAAGCCAAAAGTAGATGGGCCAGCTCGGTTGGATTTGCGACCCAAGAGAACGGGTCTGGCTGTGTGTGATTGGATCTTGGATGGAGATTTGTTGATTAATTGGAGGCCCGCTGGAGTTTTGTGTTCCTAGATGAAGATCCTATTCGCTACCGTCCAGCTCTCCGGCGAGGTTCCCACTTGCTTCCCACACTTGAATACTTAAAGGGAGAGCACTGGAATCAGACTCTTTCAATAACCTCCGCCTTCCAATGCCGACTGAGCACATTATTGCGCAGGAGCTAAACAGCTACAACGTTGCCCAGCTCCAGTTTGCCTTGTAAGCATCAATCCCTGACACCTGTCATAGCTCCCCTTTCCTTCCCTTACTTAAAATTCAAATCGATCGTGTTCTGACCGCCCCGACAGTACTGACCCAAAGTCCGACCCCGACCACATTCCGTTTTTGCACCAGGATCTGTCTCCGTCGGCGTCTCCTGCAGTGATGTGCGTATATACCACAAAGCACTGCCTCTGACGCTGCTAATACCGCCCTTCAGCCCCGTAGACTACGACTCCCGACGCATGTCCAGTTCCGCAACATCCACAGCGGACACTGACAGCACAAATCTCTCCCGGGGCGAGAAGCGCGCCCACACTCCGTCAGACTCTCCACAGCCAAAAAGATCTCGCAACACGCTGGAACAGCCCAACTGGGACTCGTCGAGCCAGTCTGCCACTGGCACCGAAGACCGCTCCGACGACGACGGCGGCGCCATCGACCAATCTAAAGTCCAGCTCCCCTCCATTTTCACGACGTTCGAGGACTCGTATCGCCACGAAAACAGACGCGCCTCTCTGCCCACGCTGCACTCCGAGAGCCGCGTCCGACATGCACCCTACCCGCCCACCAGCCTCCGCCAGACTTACTCTTCCTCCAACCAGTCCAATCTCTCCACCTACACCTTCCCTTCCACCAACGACGAGTCTGCAGAAAAAAATTCTAATCGTCCCAGACTCTCTGCTGACATCAATTTTGGCATGGTGAACTCGTACGAATCGCCCTACCCACATTCGGGACTGTCCAACGGGACAACTCCGTCCAGCGCCTTCTCCTCGTCTACATTTGCCTCGCCTTCCACAGACTTTCACCGGTCAGCTGGTCTGTCCCCCTACTCTGAACACGATACTTGGAACACTTCCGCTTCTGGAATCGTTCGGCCCAGCTCAACTCCGGGCCAACTCTCCAGTCCGGGCGTCAAATACGATGATCATGGTATACGACATGCTTCCTTCAGTGCTCCCATGTCCCAGGCACAGATGTATGCAGGTTCGGCTCGTATCTCGGGTCACCATGACCGCAGGTCCTTGTCTGGAATAAAGAGCGAGTGGTCCTTCCCCAACGCTGATTTTGTATTGCCCTCTGGTAACCCCAACTACTCACCCACCATGCCGTCTGCCACTCCCTCTATCGCCGTCTCCAACAACTCTCCCTCCCGGTCTCCTCAGACCGTCCCCAGCTCTACCCTCGTCGATCGCCCCACGCGTAAGCGCGGAAAACTGCCCAAGGAGACCACCGACTTCCTCAAAGCATGGCTCCATCGCCACTCTGACCATCCCTATCCAAGCGAGGAGGAGAAGAAGCAGCTCTGCCATGCGACGGCGCTCAGCATGAGCCAGGTCTCCAACTGGATGATCAACGTAGGTCCCCATCGTTCCTACCGCTAGATTTAAATCCTCCTAACCCACATCTTCTCACCCACCAGGCTAGACGTCGCATTCTCGCCCCTGCCCATCGAGCAGCATCCGGACCCACAACGACCGCCCCTTTCCCCCCATCAGGCCGTAGCTCCTCATTGTCTGGATTGCTCGATCACACGGGTCGCCGGCCCTCGATGCCCACCGCCGAGAGCCTGCAGCTGTACCACCCCATGACGCTGCAATCGATGCCCAACACGCCTGGCGGGCAGCACCACGACTACCCCGCACGCATGCTCGGGCTTCCCATCACCCGAGGGTCCTCCCATCAGCAGTTGGCCCCTGTCAGTGGCATGGAGTACAGCCAGCGTCACCACATGGGGATGTACTCCTCGTCCGGGCAGGGTCCTCATTCCGCGGGACCCACCTCTGGCTCCTCCCACTATATGTCCTCGGATGTGCCGCTCTCTGCTCCCCCCTCTCTCTCCCACAATCCTTTCTCCTCGCACCACTCCTCGCAGCAGCAGCAGCAGCAGCCCCAGGGTGTGAACGTGTACCCGTCGTTCAATAATAGTCCCCGTCCCGTGCAGGGCGACCAGCAGCCGTCACATTATTTCAATGATGGGCACTCGCATTCGGGGTCTGCGCCCGGATCGGGCTACGCGACGCCGCAGTGAGTCGTGTGGTCGGTCGGTGTCTGTATCGCGTCGGTGGTTATGACGAGATCGCTTTCGTGGGTCCCGCCTCATTGTGCATCGATCGGTGTTTTTTTTTTTTTGATCATTTCCCCTGTCATGATGTGCAATAGTCGCACACCCTCCCTGCTAGCTCCGAAAACGGACCGTCGATTTGCTCCTCGTTCTGCTTTTACTCTGTTTGTCCGTCTGTCTCTATGTATCTCTGTTGCTGAAATCCATACCTCATTGAAACACAATACCACGAACCCCGCGATGATATATATCCACGCTCTCCCGCTCCCGCTCCCTCCATCCCTCCTGCACACGCATATCTATCTGATTATGATCGGTCGGTCGATACAGACCCCGTTTTGTCTTCCCCGCAGGCGATATGGGACACTTAGATTTTTTCCCCTCCTCTGCTCTACTCCTCTCCTTTCCTCTGTCATTCCATTTGTGTTGTCTGTCTTCCCGCTCTGAAGATCTTCTTGTCTACTTTCCTCTGTCCTCCCGCATCGCGCATCTACCTACTTACCAACGATAACTATTAATAATATGTATACCTCGCATCTCCATTCCGTCGCTGCATACAATCTCAGTTGTAACGAAAAAAAATCTGATTGCTGTCTTGTTGCTGTCTCCTAGATCTGTGGTTCTTTGTGTGTACCACGCTCTGTCCTCTCGTAAGTACAACTAGGGTTCGCTTTAGCCGATATCGATAACTACGACTGGTGTGAAAAGCACCGTATGTGTGCCACACTGCATGTACACATACACTTCTTCTTGGCCGATCTGAACAAAGCACCATATGTACGACAGACTGCACGTATACATACACTTCTCCTTGGCCGATCTGACCTTGGTGCTTGTGGGCAGTGTGTGACCCACATACACCGAATTCGAACAACAAACAGAACAAACGCGATCAAACGTTAACTTGCGTACCAAGTGAACTTTGTTCCCCATGAGTCACTCGTACTACAAACACAATGGAATGGAAATCGAATCAGAGAATCACAGAGAACTTGGGGTAAGTACTACTATTGTGGCGGGAAACATCTAGCGCTACTTCCGAAGCGCTCGCTGAGGGAGGAAGCTTCTGCAGCAGTGTACAGTGACTGAAGGGGGTTAAGCCTATGTGAGGCGATCCGCCGCCGCCCTTCTGATAAATTCAACCGTGCTGTAGTAAAAAAAAATTCGAATCACGAATTATGAAATCATGAAATCCAAAATCCAAATTCAGGTCCTCCAGCGGGGAACTCGGGGTACTGCATGCTTTTACCATGTAGCTACATGCTAACATGCTTTCATATTCCTCCGCATGCATCGCGATTCTCTGACGGCAGAGTCCAGACAAAAGGCTACTAATACCATAGCTAGTACTTATTCCACATGCCATGACGCCGCTTTTTTGTTGAGTGTGTATAATTGTCCTCCTAGGTGTGCAAATCCACATGCAACCGCGGCGACTGAAGTACGGCGTCTCCTGAGCCTGAGAGCAAAATAGACGTGCGGAACGGCAGGATGCTCGGTGCGTTACTGTGAAACGTCTCATGGAGATGGTTCTTGCTCAGTGCAAGTTCTAACTTCGAAGCGCATAGGCAAGCACTCGGAATGGATATATTGCTGATCGCGGAACGGCGAATGCGCGGTGCGGTGTGCGCGTTCTCTGTTCCTTTTTTTGTTGCTTACCTACACCTACGATTAATTGTGCACGTTCTCTGTTCTTTTTTTTTTTGCTTACCTATACTTTACACCTACATATGTAGGATGTGCGCCTCCAACCCCATTATTAGATGAAGTTTCGAAGCGACGCGAAAATGTAATCTAATCTGATGCTACCGAGTGTGATGCCCGGAGGGGGTGGGTTCTGATTCAGGACTCGAAGGGGAGTCGTTAGGACGTGTAAGGATCGTTATGACCAATGCCCCGATGAATTGATCATGAACGGATGATTGGTTAGTAGGAACCTGAGTCCGAATAGGAATAGGAATCGAACGGGGTCGCGCCGCTTCCCTGATCGTCGTTGGTAGCAAAGAGCAATACGGTGATGCGATGACTGGAGTGGAGCTGCAAGTCCTATAGGCAACTACGTAACTTTCGGACTAGCGCTAGTATCGTGACGATTTCCCAGTCCGTGGCACAAGTATCATGATAAACGCGCGCCTTTCCCTGATGTTGCTGGTTGAACATGGCGATTCGATTGGTATCAAAAATAGTCCCGAGCTTAGTTCGGCTATTTAAACGGCCGATGAGGTTCGCAAAAGTTGGGCTGAGAAGGATGGGACATCCTGCATGGAATGGGTTGCAGTGGTCTAAGGAAGACGATAGCATCGGAGGGTTAGTATCCGATTGCATTGATTCGGGGTGAGGCAGTGTGATTAGCGCCTCCGAGAGTTCTCGTAATAATAGAGGAACGCGAGCAATGGCGAACATATGCATGTGTGTCCTTTGAAACCCGGAGGAGCAGTATACCGTACAAGCATATGGAGATTACACCGGTGTTTTGACCATAGGCAAGGGGGGAGGTGTGCAACATGCGCACGGGGACACGCGTCTTACCCGAATATTTTCCATACGAAAACTTAAAGCTCACAGAGTAGATCACGCCACCAGTTAAGCGCTGGGAGCGGGAGCGGCGGCGGCGGAGATCAAGCTAGGAAAAGGTGACCATTTTATGCGCCTATCGGAGGATGTATTCATCGATACAAAGGGAGTCCAAACAAGGGTGATTTCGTCATCGATATCGATCAAATGGACCGAGGTCGAGTGGATTTGGTAGTTTGGGTACGAGAGAGGCAAAGTTGATCAGGAGCTTTGAGGTTTTCTGATTTGCACAGGGTACGTTCCAATTACAAGCTAATGATTACTGGGAAATGAACGAACCGATCAAGCGCCATGAGAGGGCGGTGAATGAGCAATGATACAACTCGAATCGAGAGGGAAAAAATCACGTACTTGCTATATCTATATCTCACTATGTGAAAATTGGGCGGCGATGATGAGTACGTGGTCTTTAATACTCGTAACGACTCTGTAATGAGTCGATAATCAAACCAGATCACGATGATGATCAACGGTGGTGAGTTCTCCGCACATACACATAGAAAGATATCCGCAGCATGCCTCAGAAGTCCCAGCATCAAGGGAGAGCTGCAGCGTTGAGGCCCGACTCGGAATACGAGTCATGAAGCGAATCGGCGATATGACGGAATGCAGGGAAGGACTCTGATATCATATTTGATAGGGAACAAGCCCTCACGAGGCTCAGTCGATAAAGATGAGGAACTTTCCGCTATCGATATCGTCTCCAGAGTATAACAGAGTATAGCATGAGAGGCATCGCGAGGATAGGCTCGAACTTCGTTCTTGGTCCGGTGAGCAATGACACCACGTGGGCTCAGAGGGTGAAGTCGACGTTTGCCGAATACTGATAATCAGCGTCATCGTTTGAACCATCACGACTTTCATTCCACATTGTGCTGCACCCCTCCTCCAAGAGCTCATTGCTCACAGACAAAGACGAGCATGAGCACAAACCAGGAACGTGGACGACACTCGGAACGATTGCCGCTTTTCCTTATGCCATCGGCGACCACTGTAGCCATATGTGCTACGCCTCGAGGCGACCGTACTAAGACTGGTACCAGGTGGACTATAACTTTGCTTATGGAACACTGAACTCTCACCTGCGTGGTTCAACAGGGATGAACTCTCAGGATAATCGTGGGTTGCATCGACGAAGCAGGAAAATGTGGAGATCAAAAGTGGGTTTGATGGCAAGAAAATTTGCAATTGCCAATTGCCATCGCGGACCTGACATTTGATGCTCGATATGGGACTGAGAAGGGTCAGATCGAGGACGATCATCAATATTCAATGCATATCTCGAACGAGCCAATGAACAACGACTAGTACTGGGGAAGCTACGAGCGTGAAATCTCAGGGTACAAGAGATCATGCATTCAGGAAGTATTACCAGTCATTTCCAAAACAGCTGATGGGTTATACAGCATCTCTGGAGGTATACTTACTACGCGGCGTAATTTCGTGGTGGTCATCAAGACTGATGAAGATCGCCAAGTGTTCCTATAACTCGCGGTGAATGATCTTTAATATAACCTCGAGGCGTGGACCCTGTAAGGCCTCTGGACAATGCCGACTTGTCTGATTTATGACCATGCGCATCCCGTTCACGCCTTGTGCTTAAGTTCGCTTGTGAGTTCGCTCAATTGTGAACATAATAGATGGTACATTTTAACTACGACGTAATCAACGGAGCAGATATTCAGCAGTATTCCCTTGAGTCTTATTGCGTGCTCGGATTTAGGACACTTTCCACCATCTCGACCTAAACATCGACATCGAACTCAGCTCGACTCAGTCAGACTCAGCTCAAGTTGCCGACATTAATCGAGATCGCGTCCTCGATATCTCCCAAATCCGGATATGTGACCTATTCATCTCGAATCAAAACGTTCGTCGTCGTTGCCTCGTCTAAAATGGCATCTCCGTCCGTCGGGCCATTTATTTGCGCGCCCCTAATGAGGTTCATATTTATTGATGTGTACACGTTATTGCATCCACCAATACGGCCGACAACGCAGCACAGATGCCGCTTAATATTCGCAAGTATATGCTCATCAGATATCACAGGCACCGACGACCGGAGCATTGCGGGTCTGGCGGATTCTGTCTGGTTAAACCATTCACCATGACTAATGACTCGGACATTATATTTCAATACAGCGGGATGCCGATCGAGATACGCTTTTAGGCTAGCACTCTTGGGCAGTTCCCACCGCCCGGCGTCTACTATTTCAGAGCGGGGACTGTCAGGGTTTGATCAAATATGTGCATGTGCGCCATGTTAGCAGCATCGGATATGTCTTTGGAATACCCCAGCACCACTGTTTCTTGAGAATCTCGAGAACCATCAACTATAATGACTATAATATTTCAAGCCCCAGATCTCTTGATGTTCTTGCAACCTCATGGGTTTAACGTCTCCTCACAGGACGTGCGGATGGCAACGCCGGGCTCAAATCATCGAGAATCGATTCCAATAGGTTGTAGCACGACGGTCAGGGAATTCGAATGGCC
>JABCKG010000057.1:16058-45427 GCA_018851835.1 Hypsizygus ulmarius | reverse complement strand
CTAGGGCCGGGGACGGTGACCTACCTCTACCGGGCGACGATGGAGGGGAACCAAAGAGGGAGTCTTGATCTTCCTCGGTTTGGTCGACGACCATGTCTGCGCCCGAGTCGCACTGCATCGCACTGGGTGCCATGTTGGATCAATGAGAATGATTTGGATTTAGTGTAGGGAGTAAGCACCTTTTCAGTACGGAATGATCTCGTCTGGGCCAATATTTTGGACTGGGGAGGCCAGTTTCGTTATAAGAGGATGTAAAACTGGTGTATCAGTCTCGGCGCGAATTTTCTTGTTGAGAGATCGTCAGTGGTGAAAAAGCTGGCAGAGGGCTGCTTGGACCGACTCACCAGAGCCTGTATGTTCCGCTCTCCGATAAACTCTTGGTGGACTCTTTAGAATTGAAATGTCGATTACGATGAATCGCAAGAAGAAAAACGCGTGTGCTTGAAATGTGTTGAAAAGAAGGAAAGTTCGAGGTTTGGCAAATACTACCACACACACCACTTCAGCACAGCCACGGTCATCATCCGGGACCGACTCTTCAGATCGTTGGCGGCGGTCATCGCGTTGCCCACCCGTTGCCCTGCTCTTTTTCCTCTACATTCACTGCATTCATCGTCTCGTGCATATCTGTATCTATCCTCCAAAGCTTATTCAATGAGGATGACTACAACGTGGAAGAAATTTGACTTGGAAATTTCTTACCTTCTCTAAGGTCCAGCGAGAGCTCCGCTTCCTTGATTTTCTTGACAACGCAAACGTAACGATACGATAAGTGCCTCATGAACCGTCGCCTTTCGATGTGCTGAGAGGGCGATGAAATGCGGTATATTGATGAGTCTTGATGAGTAATTTATCACATCGCTACAGGCCCGGCAGCTGACAGCCTCTGAGTTCTCGACGATTTGACTTTTCTCCTCTCCAGCATACACAATACTCCCTGAAGTCGTCCGAGTCATTCATTTGTATGTATCTGTGAAATCACGGGCACCGATCGTACGCGCAATCGATCAGAAGAGGAACAAAAATTTGCCTTACCTGGACCTGCTACTTAACGATAAACCAGGATACATCACATTTCTCTGTACACAAGCCTTTGAACCTCGCCTGGAATTTGCGACATGGCAACCCCAGCTCTCCCGAACTCTCCCTCTCTAGAGCACCACAAGCAGCCTCACATCAATTTTAACACGCCCATTCCATCTATCTTCGAAACCCGACGAGTGAAGTTAACACCATTCATACCTATCGTCCATGGCGAAGCATTTTACGATGGCTTTCAAGCCGACCCAGACTTTGCTCGTTATTTCCCAGTATCGTTCCCAACATATGCCTCTTTCCTTGACTTCTTCGAAAACCAGATCCGATCCGATCCAGCCAGCGTACTCTTCGCCATCATCGATAAAACGAAATCCCGTGGCGACGAGACAAATAACTTGAAGGATTGTCTGGCAGGCATAATCGGGCTGCTCCACACTGCCCCGCTCAACCGTTCGCTCGAAATTGGACCTGTCATCGTGTTACCACCGTTTCAGCGCACGTTCATCTCTTCAAACGCGATCGGTCTCCTTCTGAAATACGCGTTGAATGTTCCGTCGGAGGGCGGGCTTGGATTCCGGCGTGTTGTTTGGACTGCGAACCCTGATAATATGGCGAGCGTGAAGGCTGCGGAAAGGATGGGTTTCAAGAAGGAAGGTGTCATGCGGTGGACGTGGTGTCTTCCTGCCGATAAAATTGGGAAGAAGGCTGGTAATGAGAGGGGGGATGCTTGTGGGAGAGATAGTGTCCTGCTTTCATTTTGTTGGGATGATTGGGAGAATGGGGGTAAGGAACAGGTCGAGATACTTGTTGAAAGGGTTTAAAAGAGGTCCCCATTATATCCTACAACCTCAAGTGTCGAGGAACACGAGGGAACACGTGTCGAATATAATTCATTTTCCGAGTTTACAACTTCAAGCTTCAAGGTAAATCGATCATCCAATGCGTTCAGTCGCCACACTGAGTCCCACGATATCCTTGCATCTGCGTCGCAAGATATTTGGGCACTAATAGGCACTAATTTGAGATTGTCGCGCCACCCGCCCCACATTTAGAACCGACGGTAATCAAGCACTTCAACAATCCATCGGTCTTTCTATATTCTCTTTCGTTTTGGCCTCGACGCCCAATCCTGATGACCAACAACGAAAACACCAAGGAATGCAAGAGCTGTGGCAGTTGTTGAAGGAATTTGCTACGTTTCCAGCTACAAAGGAAACGTGAGTTGGCCTGCAAGGAACATACCTGATACTATGTATACAATTCAAATCTGATCTCCCGACAAGACGAGCAACCTCAACACACAGCAATCAGTTTTCAATTCACAGGGGAAAGCTGCAGCTCACCTCTATTCCGCGCGGCGCCCTGACCCCGTCGACCATGAACCCGCCATCATATGCTTCCTTGAGCACTGATGTCGTTACGCATCTCACACATATGCGTTCACGGAGTACTGATACACCCCTTAGCTGTAGCTTCTCTCATACATCTATTACATTCGAACAGAAGCTGGAATACAACAAAAAATAGACATGTGTAGCTCTAATTAAAGGGGAAAACGGCGGGCAAAACGTTGCACTGTGGACAGCATGCGCGACGAAGATGTAATGAGTGAACTCGAGGAGGGGCTCTGCGAATATGAATGAGGTCGGGCGGTTGAATGGTTTGCAGTGGAGATTAGCTGATAATCTGCAAAGTTCGTTGGCGGACAACTAGATGGGTGGATCATGTATCCCGTGAAGGGTCTGGACGTTGAGTACCTGCGACTGACATACAATGCGTAAGAAAGGCAGGTATTTACGCGCATGCTTGGCATCGTTCTCACGTCGTTTGGTGGTATATTGCATCACCGCCTTTCCGAAATGGAGATCCACTGTTGCCGACACTATTTTTCCTATCAGAAACGTGCGTGAAGCCACTTGAAATATCGGAAGGGAGCCTCGTACCTTTCACGAAGTTCTTTCTGACGTTTATACTCGTCTGCCGCGTCTATACGGACAAAATCCCTTTTCGAAAGCCAGATATCCATGTACCATGCACAGTCTTCCGTCTGGATTTCTGAAAGGATTTCGCGTTCGATGGGACGCAATTCTGCTGGCTCAGGTAGATCGAGGTCAGGTTTGATTCTGTAAAGAGTCAAGTACCCGATGAAGGTATCATGAGTTGCTTTTGACGCTCTGTGCCAATACCCTGACGGAGGGTTCATGATGATCTCGACGAGGCCCTCGAGAAACGTGTTATACTTGGGGACCAGTATGCCCGCGTTTGACGAGTCAAGTGGAGGAACAAGTGACTGGAATCGGAACGTTGAGCGAGTGTCGAGTCCGTAATATGATTGTGGGAGGAGAAGTATGTGCTGAGGGATTGGCTCAAGCTTGTGAGGGTTATCGTCAGGTATGTCTGAGTGTAGAAGCCGGATGCTTCTCGGAAATGCATAGGTACCTGTATGAGGTCCAAATTGCTCGACGTAGTTGGAATTAGGTGTCGACGTCCTCTTGTACTTGCCCTCCTCAAGGATAATGGCGGCAGCATCGAGCAACTCATCTGGGACGAGTATCTGCTGGTCAAAGAGCATAGTCGGCACGGAATGAGCAAAAGACAAGGCATCTTCGCCCCATAATATGCAAGGAATTCCGCGTGCTGTGAGTTGGCGCAACGCCACAAGCCTCTTGTGTTCTACCTCGGGAGTGTCCCCGGTCCAGTCATATATTACTCCCATAACCAAGCTTGAAATGGGAACGAAAGGAAGTAAAGTAGTGTCGAGCTATGTGGGCCGTGAACAAGTCGAGAAAGGTGACGCAGAACAAGTTCAAATTCAAGAGCGATTTTATGGACCCCCGAATATGGCATGTGATTTAGACTGTTCGATGCTTATGTTACCACGTGGCGGCTGTGGCCATTCACAACATAACGGCAAGCACGCTCCGGTCCCTTCTCCGAACTGCTTCACATCTGAACCGCTCTTCTTTTTACTCCTTGGAGCTTGTACTTGTTCTGTGCAGACAATGGTCGCCTTTTGTTAGATCGTTACGCGTGGCACCAGTGCCAGCCTAGGAACAATGAAAGGTGACCAGAAAGTGACCAGAAAGGACCGGAACTCCGGGAAGACATCTCTGAGAACGTGTCTAGATCTTCCTTTGACAGCCTTCGTTCTACACACCGGCTCCTGTTGTCTCGTGCTCAGTGCTCACAAATTAAATTGCATCATCAAAATCTCAGTGGGACTTAGGGTATCCGTCTCTCCGAACCTTGATGCGATGCTTCGTATACGCGACATAAAACATGATAGATGTCTTTTCTTCTACACTTCTGCAGCATCTGAGGATATGTCAGCTTTCCCAGCACAATCCCAGCGTCTTGTTCCCGATAATCTTTCCGTTGAAAAGACATGTTGCAAGAATAACAGATAGGGTTAGGCTGTGTCTCATCAAAATCTGTTGTTTCTACGAAAAAATCTGAGTTACCTTGTTCTAGGTGGTTTTGTCGTACGCTTCACAATACACGCTGTAAGAACAATACGGAGGATGCGGCGCTCATCAGGCTGTGTTTCATCAAAATCTGTTGTTTCTACGAAAAAAGCTGAGTTGTCGTGTTCTGGGTGATTTTGTTGTACTTGCTTCACAATACGCGCTGAAAGAACAATACGGAGGATGCGGCGCTCATCACACTCTCGCAGTGCGCTGGGAGGTATATAATACATACTTTTCTGTTGTCTGTCTTTCCATAAACAAGAACGACTACTCAACACCTCATTACGCTCCCGCTATTACAGAATGGGCTCTATCGCTCGCCTCACCGTCAACGCATCGTCTCTAACAAAGTTTCTTGTAAACTGTGCAAAGGAGGCAAATACGCCGTACGTCCTTTGCGGAGCAAGTGCGCTCATTGCTCGAGGAGTGATCTCACGGGCCACGTCTGTATGTTTGTTTCTGCATGCTTATTTGACTGTCGCAGTCCATTGTTATACGCTTTCTCCTCTGTTTAGGATGTGGATTTCCACATTGCCCCTTTCAAGTCCCGCGTGTTCCAAGACGTTGTCGATCCTAAGCTAAACAAGGCTTTACAAGAGGGTCTCCTTGTGGATGGAAAGACTCAGGAAATCAAGGACAATCAGACAAAATTCAGAATTTTCAAAGCTTTCTCTGGGGGTGAGAACATGAAAGCAGATGTTTCAGAAAGCGATTGCATATATTTGCGGGGCGCTTTTAGCGAACTGGAAGGCGTCAAGGTGGCCAGCGTGGCTCTCATGGTGGTCTTCAAGACTTGCGCTATCGCACGGAAAAATCGAGGCAATCAAGCAAAGATGGTATCTGACCTCAGGGACCTTGGTGCTGCACTCAAGCATCTTGTGGCGCATAACGAGGATGTCACGGACGAGCTTCAGGATTTGTTCAATCGGGAGACACCGAGCTTCACTTGGATGGCATTCTGGGCAAATGTTGAGAGCTTGGCAGTCATGGACCTCAATGTACTTGAAGATTTGTTCCACAAGGTGAACATCAAGAAGGTACATGTGTAATATGTCATACTACTAAACTGTTTGCTGACTACGAGCTGTTCGTTCCCAGACAAGAGACTGAACATGATGGAAAGGGTGAAAGGGCTTCATTCAATGAATTGATCCTTGAATGATTCGCATCGATTTGCATGTACACGGCTATTGAAGGAGTACTTGCTTGCATAGAAATACTCCGGACTTTGTACAAACTTTCCTCCGCTCCTATATGTGAATCATATTATCAGAACCTCTGTTAGCCACGAAAATGGCTGTGCCGGCAGAAACCTGAATGATGACAGGCTACAGAATGAGAATGCCTTAAGTATAGGTCAAAATGCCTGGAGGTCAGCATCCGATGATGTCAAGGCTCAGGCACGTAACCTTCCCTCAAAAAGTCACCCAGAGGTCAGAAGGATGACATCAACTTTCGCCTGACCCTACCATAGACTCTCGAGATGCGCCGCACCTAGACTCCCGAATGCGGATGCAGATACTCTGCTTGAACCTGCATGGGCTTAGGGAAACCCTGACTAACAGAGCAGTCCAGTGGCTCTGAGAGAGTACATCTTTGGTGCATGGAGACTAGTGGTCTACATATGCTCTGAAGCCCTATATTGTCGTTGCGAATGCCAAATGGCAGGGCTTGAGATCAAGTTAGAAAACAAAGCAGCACGAGCTTCCTACAAAGCCAGAGTAAAGAAAGCTTCCAGATGATTTGCACTAATGATACAGACAAAGAAGATACAAACACGCAGCCTACAGACACCTCTCAATGCAATGGAAAGCCCGTCTCGTCCGCCATCCCTCTCGTGACTCTTCTCGACATTTCCGGTGAGAGGTTCATAGGCATGGCCGGCATCCCACCACCCCCTATGCCCATGCCCATGCCCATGCCCATACCAGGCATCCCACCCATCGGGTGTCCTCCCATTACATGACCATGATCCACCATGCCTATCCCGCTCATGGATCCCATGCGCATCGGGGAGGGATTGTCGCCAGGGAAGAACTGGCTTTGGGGACCGGGGTTGAATGGAGCACCAGGATGACTAGGTTGGAATGGCCTGGACATAGGCGGAGCTCCTCTCATGCTGGGTGGTGTTGATGGGTATGGGTAGTTCACCTGTGGGGGTGCATGGTGCCTATGGTGTGGGGATTGGTCGGCTCCCATCTGATGATGAGCATTTGACGTATGGAAATCTCGGTCGCTCCGTGGTGTGTGATGTCGGGAACTTGCTTGCTGTGACTGTTGCTGCTGTTGCTGCTGCTGTTGCTGTTGCTCTTCCACGTTCTCCGCCTCTGTCTGTTTCTTCACTGCCTCCTGGAGAGGGGTAGGATCATAGTAAAGTTCCGAATACTGATCTACTAGAAATCTTTCATATCATCAGAGATGAGAATGTCCAGAAAAAGCCAGTAGAATGTTGACGTACTGTTGTGTTCCAACATCCCACTGAGGTCCACGTTCAGCGCGGGCGGTAATCAAAAGCGAATTCCATTCTGAGGCACTTTCCTGCAGCACCCAAAATCAACGTCAACTTCTGCCCGTACAGAAATGTTGGTTCGAAAAGACGTACAACAGCTTGTGCCACATCTGGGCTGGGTTGGTTTATGTCGGTACGGAGGTTCTTTGAGCGCGCAAGGTTCTTGATTTCTGCCCCGAGCTTTGCGCCCACCCGCTGTGCATTATGACGGGCGACTTTGACCTTTATGGCCTTGACTGGTCTGCCAGGGGCCATGTGGTTGAGACGAATGTTCAATCCAAGAATCTGTTATTTTGGAAGCACGTGGTCATCGAACAGAGTTGACGCGCTCGTCGACGGTCGTGGCCCCATTGCATAGTCTCACTTTTAGCGCGCTTGTCGTTCAGCTCTTCAGAAGATATTCCCTCCTCTTTCGCGTTTACTCCTACCGAATTGGCATTGCTACTCTCTTATGATTCGTGGAGCAACGCCGCTACGAAGTGCTGCACCATCCTTACAAGCGTCTAATCAATCTCAGATTGATGATCTGGTCCAGAGAAACCGCACTCTCGAATATACGGTACAGAAACTATCAGAGAAACTCTCTAGCGAAAGCGAGAGGTCGACAGAAGCTATCAGTGACATACAAAAACGGTGGCAGGTCGAGCAATCCGAATGGCGCCAGGGATGCGATGTGCTGCAGTCCTGTCATCGCGTCGTGCAGTTACGGAATGTAGTGGAGTTGGAAAAGGAGAGGATGAATGTACTGAAGGAACTGGACGTTTCGCGTCGGGAAAAACTCCAGAGGCTTCAGCGAGACTTCAGGATCACCATGTTCCAAGCCAGGGAAACCGAACTAGAAGAACAAATCGCGGACTTGGAGGAAGAAAAGGATTCCATCATATTGGAGCACGATACCATCGCGAGGCGGCTTAAAGGGAAACATTCAGAGTACGAAGCCCAATTGCAGGCTAAAGATGATCATCTCGCGGTTGCGGAGCAAGAGCGGGAGGAGCTTCAGGTGCGCTTATCCCACTATTGACGAATCTAATATCCGTTTATCGTATAAAACAGGAGAAGCTCACAGAAATACGCGAGGAACACGCTCAAGTTCAAGTTTCCAATGAGTCTTTGACTTCCCAGCTGGAACGAGCCAACCTCCAACTCGAAGGTGCACAAACGAGATATGCTGACCTTGAACGTATCAATGACGAGCTTAAACGCACTAACGCTGATATCAACCGTCAACTCGAGAAATGGCAGAATCTCGAGACTAAGGGAGGAGCGGAAATGGAAGCTTTGCGCAGGAAACGGATAGAGCTTGAGGTCCTAGTGAAAGATTTACAGGCGCAATTGGAGAAGTCGAATGAAGAAAGCACACGAGCATTGGAAAAGGAGAAGCGCAGAATCGAGAAACTGAAGGAAGCCCTACAGCTATGGCAGGTAAGCATTCGGCCCTTATGTCTCTCATCTGTCCGGTTCTGACTCTTTCCTGACAGGCCGATTCCAAACAACATGAGCAGGATAGTGAAGAGGCCGAGAAAAAGCTTGCAACGGCTGTGAATAAGAACAATATACTCAAGGCTGAGCTCGAGGCTGAACGTGCCCGAGTTCGGCAATTATCATCTGAAAAGGTCGGTTCGATTACAACAACAGCTTGTTTAACCCTGAATTTTCCATTCTATGTTTCAGCAAAACACACCCGTTCACGATGTGAGTGGCGACGAGGACAACCAAGTGCAAGATTCACCGCTCGTAGCACCTCCTCCGGCCAAGCCTAAAGCCCGATCACGACAGGCTAAAGCGACCCCCAAAGATCCTACGCCGGTATCCGAGAACGCTGAAGCAGGTCCTTCAAAAACCGTGTATGTAGAGGAAGGAAAGAAGCCTGTTAAGCCAAGACGCAAAAACAAGGCAGCCTCCAGCGATGTCGAGGCGGAACCTGCAGCCCAAAAATCGAAACCGAAAAAGAAGGCTACGATTACCCCCGAGGAGGTCAATAGCGACGTCGAGGAAGTACCCCAGAAGAGCCAGCACACGGGCAAGGCCAAAGCCGTTCAGGAGACACAGGACGAGGTAGAAATTGTCGTGCCGCACGAGCCCCCAGCCAAGAAAAGACAGGCGAAACGAAAAGCGAAGGATAATGACAGTGATGTCGAGGTTGTCGAGCCTGTAAAGGCGAATACGGCCAAAAGCATAAAACCTTCACGGGCTAGAGATACGAGCACCAAACCCCAGCGGAGGAAGCCCACGAGTCGTTCCGAAAGTGCCAGTCTAATGGCTGGATCTACACGAAGGAATGAGGAGCCGGAAAAGAATTCAGATGCAGACGAGGCGGGTCCCAAGAAGAAGAGGAGGAAGATTAATATTTTTGGCACAGCTTCGGAGCCAACGGTGCTCAATTTCACACCAGGTGTAGGTCCACTTGTCCCATTTTCCCTATTCCTTACTGATGCTTCAATATATAGGAAGGTAGCAACCACCTGCAGATCCCAACTATGCTGTCACCTGTGAAAGAGTCCGAGGTACCAAGCAGGTCGACCTCAGGAAGCATGCTGGTTAGCATTGGGAGTTTGTTGAAGAGCAGTTTTTCACGACGATAGATCCTCATCTAGGACAATACATATATCTACTCCTTCACTTATGTATCTGACTTCGGAATTTTCTTCACAGTGAAAGGATAGATAATCCCTCGACGTTACTGGCATGCCTTTCAAGTAATAATAGTGTATTTGGAAAAGATATGTAGGGCAGTGCATAACATGTGTCGCCATCATCATGAAACTCCTCTCGACGTGAATATATCGTGATCAGAGCGATTAAAGAGGCTTTTGGATCTCGACTACCACAATAGCATAGGACACCTTGGACCAAGTCCCATTATGAAGCAAAACGCCAACGTAAAACGAGGTGGTGCCATGGTGGACGCGATGGGGAAACAAATCAATTTTCGAAGCCTTTATATACTTTTTCGGAGATTGCCGCGGAGATTGAAGGCTTTGAAGCTGCCGAACCGATTCGGATTGGACTTCCTGAGCCTCTTCCGCGCAATGGATTTCTGGTGACAGTCGCTTGTATGTTACACGACGACAGGCGTCACGCCCAACTTTGACCATAAATTCTGGTGCGCTGTCCGTATCTCGAAAACGGACCGCAACGTGTACGCGCTATGTTTTCCCGGTTCAAGCAATGGGTACTCGATGCGTTCCAAGAGCCTTCACCTGCACTGCCTAGGATGCGCCTAGCTTCCCATGACAAGCATAATCCTTTGATGGTATGTATTCATCTTCTACAAAGGAAAATTGGGCTAAGAAGTCATTTATGAGCTACAATTCTTTACTTGGGAGGCGAAGCACGATTCAATGAGCTGGTGGAAGCATCTCGAAAGTGAAATTCCTAATCTGGCGAACCTAGGCTTTACACAGATCTGGCTACCGCCTCCAAACAAAGCAGCAGCAAAGGTGAGATCCAGCGAGTATGCATATACGATCGTGCTGACTGGCAAGCGTAAGGACGGGCGGGGTTATGATGCTTATGACTTGGTATATAACTCTCCCAATATTCGTATCACATCGATCTCACGCAGTATTCACGCGTGTTCAGTGGGATCTGGGAGAATTCGATCAAAAGGGTGCTGTAGAAACGCGATGGGGTACAAGAAAAGAACTCCTTTCCGCCTGCGATGTCGCGAAACAACATGGTATCGATATCCTGATAGACGCGGTATTGAATGTTTGTTTCAGCCATTGCAACCCTAGCTTGTATTCTAAACTCGATCTACGCAGCACAAGCTCGGAGCTGATAGACTAGAAACTTTTCGAGCCGTTCCAGTGAATACGCAAGATCGTCTTAAAGATGCAGGACCAGAACGAGACGTCGAAGTACGCCCATCTTCTGAATTGAGATATTTTGGTCTGAAACGATATAGGGATGGACAGCTTTTGATTTCCTGGGAAGGGGTGGGAAGGTACCAGTCGCCTAGAAGCAGCTTAGGATACTCTCTGAATCTATGACTAGTATAGTGCCCTTCGCTGGACGCATGAACACTTTACAGGTAGACTTCCATTAATCTCTCATGTCACGTCCCTGCCTGAGAGTCGCGCTTTTTCTAGGTTTAGATTGGGATCACAAGACACGAACCAATGGTGTCTTTCGTATTGCTGGACCAGGACATAAAGGATGGTCACGGCATGTTGACAGCGAGCTCGGAAATTATGACTATCTTCTTGGTTTGGATGTCAGTGGCCTTTGCGTAATTCAAGGTTCTTCACTGACGCTCCTGCGTTTGATGGCCTCTCAGATCGATCATCGACACCCCGATGTGCAAGCTGACTTCTTGAACTGGGGTCCTTGGGTTCTCGAGGCAAGTAGACTCTTCTCCTGTGCAAGATGCCCACTTCTTATATATATATATATATATGCACAGACCACCGGCGCTACAGGTTTTAGACTTGATGCAATTAAGCATATAGACCGAAATTTTCTTCTCCATTTCGTGAGCCACCCTCAGTCAATAATTGTCATCTGTCTTACATATGATCCCAAGATACAATCGACGCGTGATCGGTCGGGCCTCCCAAAGATGTTTGCAGTTGGTAAGCTATTCGTTTGTTTCTTCTCATCAAAAGCTAAGTTACATATTTTTTGCAGCGGAGTATTGGTCGGGAAAGTGAGTGAGCATAAATATGCTCTTGACAGGGACTTAACGAATGGAATTCAGCCTCAAGTCAATCTTACCATATATACGGGCTTTCAGAGGCGAAGTGAGGCTTGCTTGGTGTTTCTCAAGCTACATGATATTTAATGTGATTCTAGACAGCCTTCTTCGACGTGCCTTTACATATGAACTTCTGTCAAGCCAGCAAACAGCGCTCTCGCTACGATCTCCGGAATATTTTGAAGGATACAATTGTGGGCACCAAGCCACATGATGCTGTTACCTTTGTCGACAATCATGAGTAGGCTGTCAGCATTTCCAGGAACAAAAAATATACTGAATAAGAACCTTTAGCACTGTGAGTTACCCCGGCTAACGTTGCCTTGGGTCATCCTAAATTTTGACCTCGATTGGACAGGTTGAAGGCCAAAGCTTGGAGAGTTGGGTTTGTTATCTTTTTTAAGGTTACACTCCGCATCTCTTAACATATATAACTCTAGGTAGAAAACAATTTCAAAATCCAGGCATATGCTATAATCCTCCTACGAAGTCAAGGTCATCCGTAGGTCCGCCCCATCTAGAACCGTTCGGGACCTGATCTTCGTTCCAGTTGCGTATTTTACGGCGACCTATACCCCAACAGAGAATGTTACGATGAGACCATCGCGAAGAATATGTCTTTGTTGATCGAAGCGCGGAAAATATTCGCCTATGGACATACTCATGACTATTTCTCCGAGAAAAACTGTATCGGATTCGTTCGAATGGGTGACGCCACGCGCCAAGGCTGCGCAGTCGTCATCAGCAACAAGGAAGAGTCAGTGACGTTATATGTATCCGTAGCGCAGGTGCCTCATCTTTCTCAAATGCAGTTCTGGGGATCTCATCCACACCATTCGGATGAATGTTGGTCTTGTGAGTTGGGTCAGTTCCTTTCCCTTGTACTTCTTGACTAACTTCGGCAGAAACATGCGAACACGACTTTCCGGAGCTTCATGCAGCAGCACGGAAGAGTTGATATTGATGCGGAGGGTTGGGGCGCCTTTTCATGTTTTGCCAATCATGTGCAGGTATGGGTCCCATTGGAAAGCGAAGAACGACAATAAGGATATTGGAATACCTGGAACCCAACGTTCATACTCGTGAAGCTCAGACCTGATACTACGACGACCACGAATCAACCATGACATTGGGCAAGTGTGGATAAAAATACATCTGGTTTTACGACATTTTGTACATGCAAAAAGATTCATAGATCTTGCAGTAAGCCTATCTCTGTGATTTCGGGTGACTGGGAATGTGATCTCTCATGGAACTCTGACCTCTCCTTTTTCGATATTTTTCGGTCAAGGTCTTGATCAAGATCGATGATATTTCTTGTCTCCATCGTCATTGTCGCGGCCTCACCACCCATTGTAAGAAGATCCTGAGATGGTTGATCACCATCGAACAAAGCGGCGGTCTCTTCCAGCGTTCGTCCTGAGATATGTACGTTAAACCGATAGCGGGTCCATCAGAATGGACGGCGCACCTCTAGTTTCAACAATGAATGTGACGATAAAAACGAGCTCGACAATTAACCAGCCACAGTACACAAGATAATACCACCAGCCAATGGCGTCAATCGCAACGGAGTTAATAAATTGGTTGAATGCGATGGTCAACAGGACTGTCAAGTTCTAGGAACAAAATTAATCTAATTGCCAGACTGAGGGGAAAGCGCGTGTCACCATGAAAGCAAAACCTTTAGCCCTGATTCTATACGGCAGAATTTCCAGGGTATATGCGACAAGCATTGGTGTATATGCCATGTCGTAGAAGAGATAGAAGATGAAAATGAGTGGTATTGTAGCTGCGATATGCTCAGCTGCCGGCAAGAGGCAGCAGTCATCAATGGAAACGCACCTTTGGCAGCCGCTGTGTTGTCAAAGTTGATGTACAGCGCATTGGTGATCGTCCAGCAGCCGAAAGCTGAGTGAGCTCGTTGTCAACGAGATGTCTAGGACTTTAATACAGGTTCCTACCAACAAGCATGCCTAAAAGTTTTTGCTCAGAGAATACCGTAGAAAGAAGGGAAAAGACCCTACCGGCATTGGAAACAATAAAGAGCTTCCGTCGGCCTGCCCAATCGACCAATAACGATGCCGCGAGAGCGATGACAAAGTTGAAGACCTATCAATTCAGGTCGGAACAATCATTGCACTCGAGTACATCTTTCTAACACCAGGTACTTGCCTGCAAGCCTCCGTTTATGATCGCCTATGGGAAACAACACACGTAAGGCAAAGTTGAAAGACGTGGAGCATCCAGGCACACCTTCGTTTTGGTATTTTTAACTCCAACCCCCTCCAGGACGAGATTGATGTAGTAGGAAACTAAACCGTTTCCACTGAATGGCAAACGTTAAGGCATGACAAGCAAGTATACCCCAAAGGGCGCACCTCCATTGAGAGAATACAGCGATGGCAATAATGAGTCTCATCCGCTTGCGGTTGCCAGGGCTGGCGAAGAGCGAGCGGAAAGACGTGCTCTTGCTGATTTCCTCTTCCAGTCGGATAGCATGTCGAATCTGTGCTATTTCGAAAACAACGAGAGGATCACGTTCGTCTCCACCATTGGCGTGATATTTGGCCAGGGTGGAAGCCGCTTTGCCTTCCTAAGTTTGAGTGAACAAAATCACTCAGCGATCCTGTCATCAGACGAGGTAGCTTTAAACCTACAAATCCCTTGGAAACTAAAAACCGAGGACTTTCTGGTGTAAACCTTGTGTCCAGTGAATGAGCGTCGAGAAGACGGCATGGAAAAGGATCCCGCGTACCAGATGAGGCAGACTTGAAGCAAAGGAATGACTGCTTGCACAAGTGTTGGAACTCGGAATGACCATAGACTGTCTTCCGCCTGATCAAATGCACCAAAACAGACCTTTGCAAAAAAAAAATGAAAATAAGGAAGTCAGCATTAAACCGGGTTCCAACTAAATAAGGACTCTTCACCCAAGCAGAAATGATGCTTCCAAGATACCAACTTGAGTTGTACATGGACGTGATTTTACCTCTCTATATGTCAAGGATCAGACTGAGTAACTAATTACACGCAATCAGCAAGTTACATACCTGAGTAGGATACGACAATTCTATCAGAAGAAGGGGGGCTGCATTGGTGCAAAAGTTAAGTCCAGCTCCCACTATTGCTCAAGGCTATGAGCATCACGGACTTCGAAGTTCCCGGGAAAAGGTAACATGACTCACTGATAGCCCTCGCAATCACGAACACAGGGACAGTTCTGGCAGCCGTCTGAAGTGCGATTCCCGCCAGCATAATAAGGGAACCAATAAATAGAGTCGATCGACGGCCCAACCCATCTGAAACGTAAGGCGATAGTGGCAGGACCTTGAGAGAGCTGAGCTACACATGAGACGTCTGAAAAACGCGTATCTTACAAGCAAGCTTCCGATGCTTTGGGCAGAGTTGATCACACCTGAAATTTAGGTAAGGTATTACTTCGGCATCGTGACCAATCAAAACAATTGGTAAAACCGACCAAGTATTTTCCCTGTCGGGTGACCATAGTATTCCTGCCATGCAGGTATGATTTGTAGACCTGTTAGACGAGATAAGACAACACGTCGGCAAATGTATGCGCGACCTCACCATTAACCACGGACGAGTCAAGGCCGTTGACCACAGAGGACAAGAGCGGAATGATGAGCCAAAGATTAAGAAAGAGGATTCCTGGTAGGATAGAATACGTCTGAGATACATGAATGACGTGGGAACGACAACAACTGGCCTCGATTCCTCCACCACGGTCCCGTGTGTATGAAGTCTACGATCGTCCATTCCGGGGGTGCCATCAGTGTGTCTTTAGCTTGAAGAAATCGTGCTGATGCACAAATGCACCGACGTGCACAACGAGCAGCAGAGGCCTCCGCGGTAGAGAATTTATAAGTTATAAGAAGAAAGGGACACCTTAGCCTGAAGAGCCATTGAAGATATAGAGGAATTGGGGTATTGCCACCGGTCCAGATGACCAGATTCGGAGAGACTTCCGAGAAGGCACACACGCATCATAAATTTGAGCAAGAACGTCCATCCGGCCTATATGTGCTCTCAGGGTGCGGGGAAGATTTTTCCGCCATGGCGAAAACATCCCAAGATGCGCGAGTAGGCTCCTAGAAACTCGTGAAGGCTTTGAAACGAGGGAGTAAATCCTCGGTAAGGAGCCGTCTGGTGCCCAGGGTTACCATACCCTGAGGGGGTATACCCGATGAAGAGTGTGTCTCGGAGATTCTTCGCTCAAGAGTGCGGGAAAAGCGGGGCGATTTTCTCCACATGCATACCGGTGTGGGGTATCCACGGGATCAAGCGGCATCACAGGGGAGGAGAAAGAGAGTTGGTGGCGCGTCCGTGGTAGTTTTCGCTAAAGGTGTGAGAGTCCAGTGTGCGGGATATGTACTTAACGTTGCTGAATTCCCTAGAGACGATATTGATCGACTTCTAGAAGCCCGGTGAAACGCGTTGTTGACCCATCCTTAAGATCTACGTTGCATTCAAGCTTCAACGCCAACGTCGATGTTCTGAAAACGCGAAAAACAAAACATTACTTTCAGAGAATGTATAGGTATTTTCGGAGAGATGTAAAATAAGAAAAGGCAAAATTATGAAATATATCAGGTTCTCCAGGGCTTTCTCGCAGAAATGCCTATCGGGTGGTCGATCTCTGCTTTTGAAGTGGTTGAAGAAATAAGAGAAATGGAGAACTTGCCAATCATATCAGAAAAGATCTTCAGAAGTCGAAGGACAAGAAACCACGGCCTTCGGGATATTCAGATAGCGTTGAACGACCTGGGACGTATGGGCTCTATTTCTGCCGTACTTTCCTTAGCGTTCAGATGGCTTGGAAGAAGTAAGTATATAGGATGAAGTCTGATGAAGTTGCGCCAGTGAAGCGTGGGCATTCTGATAAGTAGCCGGTCTTTCGCCCTCGTACGGTCGGGCCTGGCGCCACATGTAGTACTCAACGCTACAACGGTCATCGACTCCATCTATCGACGCGTCCTGAAAGGTGTCGCATGAGGGGATTTGCTGTAATGTATGTTTCAATCTTGCACTTCGAGGAAACAATTGAAGTCAGGTCCCAGTTTTGCGGCTAGCCTCCTCTAATTACGACAGAAATAGGGATGATATTAAATTTGATCCTATAGGTTCCCAAACCACCGCCATCCACGAGTATGAGAGAGACTGTATTCGCGTTATCCAGGTCTTCAAGGACCCTTTGAGATTTCGAGAAGAACCTCCCGTTTCAGAACAATTTCCGGAGGTCTTTCAACTAAAACTTTCGCCGACCCTCAAACCAATTACCTGCAGCGTATCAGGCTTGGAATTCATTAAAGCCTGGGCAGATTCCCTACATCGTGCGTGCGCTCGCTCCAACAAACCCTCATGTCATTGTCAATCGTCTTAAAAGCATCCCCCCACAGTTTCGTCTTGGCTCGAGACGGAAAGTGGCTTCGAGAACCTGCAGCCACTGAGCTTGCGAGATATGATGTGGAACTCACCGACTGGCCAAGGAATTTTAACGGATTTCGACTTGGCGGATGATTCCAAATCTTCGAGCTTGCGTCCTAGTTCTGAAGACGAAAAGGCCTCTATGGTGGCACAGCTTCTTGAATGCAAGGAGCTGTGTGTCAACAGGTCGATGCGCTTATCGTGTGATGTCGTCGAACCCTTCGTTTGGATGGTTGTATCTGCATATATTGAGCCAGAGTTGAGCTATAGAGAATAATCTATTGGATGTTATTGGATGATAAGAAAATTTATGCCATCGTCACCCACGGAATGACAGGATAACAATGACAATGACGGACCGAAACACAAGGAATGGACAGAAACTGCATGAAGTTGGCGCGGACCCGAAGCGAGCCTAGACTGTGACATGGAGCCTGGAAGTTCGACGTGATCATGCACTATGTCGACGAGGTTTCAAGACGTATTCTCGCGTAATAGTACTCGCCCAGACAAGATACTTGGAATCGACTTGCGCTCGACCATCGAAGTAATGAGTACAACCACAAAACAAACACCTGTATTAAAAGATCAGGAGATGACAAGCTACTTATTGAAACGCGTGTTTAAAAGAACGACAAGTGCCTTGGGCGCGTAGGAAGCAGTAGTAAAGTGTTCATTGAAGCAACATAAGAAACGTAAAAAAGTCTTTACTGGGATATATGATGTTCATGCAAGAAGCGCGATCACGGCAGCACCGACCATCCCAGCTACACCGATACGAGCAGCCTGGGTAGGTGCTGCATTCTCGGTAGACACGGGTGCAGTCGTAGCCGCACTGGTAGTGGCAGAGGTCGTGGGCCTAGTGGATGTACTACGAGAAGCTCAATATAGAAATCATAAACCTAATTCTTGGATGAAAATGAACATACCCGGAAGTAGTGAGTGTCGCAGCACTTGTGGTGGGAGTGCTAGTAGGTAGTGGGGCAGAAGTCGAAGTCGAAGTCGGGCTCGAGGTCGCAGAACTCTCAGAGGAGGGGGCAGCAGAATCAGAAGAAGTGCTGGAAGGAGCTGCAGAGCCACCCGAGGTCGTAGGGTCCTGTCCGACACAGCTGGTATCCGCTGCTCAAAAGGTTACCTCAGTTGAACACGACGAAGCAAAATGAACACATACAACCGGCGTTGATAGTGAAAGGGGCAGACTGGGCCGTTGTTCCAGTGCTATCGCGGAGGGTGAGGCCAATGGATGTACCTGGGCAGGTCATAAACACAAATGCTCATGATGAATAATCAATACGAACCCGCTTCAATGTTCACGTTCCATGTAAGGGAGGTGCCATCCTGACGGCCGAAGTCAAGGAGGGCAGGCGCGTTGGGCTGGTTACCAGGAAGGACGCTAGAAGTGTGCAAGGCGGTTGAGCAATAATTCTTTTCTGAGGGACAGGAACTAACCTCTGTCAACGAAGAAATTATCGCAGTGCGCGAGTTAAGATACCTCCCAGAAATGAAATCGGACTACGAACCAAGAAGTAAGGGGCTGGAATTTTTTTTTAGCAAAACGTTTTTCAGAGCGGGAGCGTCAAACGTACGAGTTCCTCCAGACCAAGTCAACAAAAGGGGTTGGCAAACGACGGGCCCAGTGCTGCAAACAACGCGGTCAGAATATAAATGTGACGCGGGATGAAAAAGGCGGACGGGGTATTGATGGTGAGCTGCGCCAAAGCACCAGTCGCGAGGAGGGCCACTGCGGCAAGAGGAGCAAAGATAGACTTCATGGTCGTTGAGGGATCGAACGTCGGGAAGATGAAGTTGGACGTGGAAGACTGCGGGCAAAAGCGGTTTCCATCATTTTATAGATTCTCGCTTCTTGTTTATCGCCAAACATGGCGTCACAAATTTCCCACCAATCATGGTCCAGATTCTTTCACCCGAACCACCGCATAGCAACTCCAGAAACTATTTTTCATTGACTGCTAATATTTCGCTAATCTACAACAGAAAGAACGATACAAAACAACGCTACTTACAAGACCATACACACATGCTTGCAGGGCTAAGAATCAACGAAGAAATGCGATCATGAGCGAAATTCCAAGATGTGATGGATGCCATGCTGCCTCAAACGTTAAGCCGACGACCGCACCCGGCACCGCAGTACCGATCCTACTTATCCCAGAACACGCACACATGCGACCAGACCATAGTGGTCGCTTGCCCAAGTTACCGGTACTCCAAACTCATCGAATGCCCTGAGCCCGACCCCAATTCGTTTTGGTTCATCCACCGCGTAGACCTTTCGTTGCACATACAACACTTTATCCAGTCGCGCTGGAGGAAACCTCGAGGGGTCTTGGTATCCCCAAGTGAAGCCCATTTCATCACTTCTGGGCCTCTGCCACGCATCTTGAAGCCCGACATCGCCTGGGGTATCATAGTCTGAAGCCCCAATGGCGTTCATATCCCCCGCAATAATACCTCCCTGCACCTCTTCCTTCCTTTTGAGAAGCGATGCAAGCACTGACATCTGCACCGGCCGCATAGGGGCGCCGGCGGGCATAGACTCCAGGTGCGTGTTAATCAGCCGCAGCGTGATTTCTCGCGGCCTTTGCGCCGTCACCGTGTTGAGCTTGACGTCGACGACGACCGCACCCCGCTCCATCTGAGAGTATCCGAAGTGCAGTATGCTGGCGCGCGCAACAACGACGGAGTGCGACACTAGTGTGACGTTCCCGTATCTTGGCCCTGGCCACTTCGTGTGTGAAATAGGAGTGACGGCGAAATGATTTCGGACCCATTCGTCCTTCAGGAGATGCTCCAGCGCCTGGGGATGCACCTCCTGGAACATGATGCAGCATGCGGGGGGCTCCTCGCCGTTATCGCATTTAAAAACTTTTGACTGGAGATGGCGCAGAGCGGCGTAGAGGCGCTCTTCGATATAGTTTCTCTGGAAGTCAATGTTCCAGGTAACGATTATAATACTTGACGGATGGTCAACTTGTCCTGCCGTTTTGCGTTCTGAAATATGTCGCCACGCGTGCTTCTGTGGTCGATACTGGTAGACCTTGCTCGTTACCAGCGTGTTCGAAATCTGTTCTTGATAAGACATGGATGTCATGGAAGACATGCTTTCGGAGCTTTGGAGCGATTAATTGTGTTCGTTGTTGAGAGAGTGGGGAAACACGTCTGTTCCTTGTGTGATTTTATATATATGAAATTCTAGAAGGTACCTTCGGAGGAGTGTCGATCGCAAATAAGACGCCAATTGGCTTGCTTTGACATCGGTGAACGATAAACAAGCTAATCGATCCCACTGTAGGTCCCCCCGAGTCACGAGAACTTTCGCTTGAGCGA
This sequence comes from Hypsizygus ulmarius, assembly GCA_018851835.1. Lineage (NCBI taxonomy): Eukaryota > Fungi > Basidiomycota > Agaricomycetes > Agaricales > Lyophyllaceae > Hypsizygus > Hypsizygus ulmarius. The sequence goes on along the minus strand of JABCKG010000057.1, from coordinate 24,921 downwards.
CACGAGGCATGCCTTTGTCCTGTTCAATCCCATACGATCAACTCGAGGCAGGATAAATTGAACAAGGACCTTAAGCGCTGGGAAGTGTGGCAACTTGCAATTAACGCGTGATGAGTAAAAAAGGTCCTATATTACTTATATAAATCCGCACAGGATAATAGATACAAGGATACAACTCATTTCGCTGATCACAACTCAGATGCGGCTCTTGAGAGTTTTTCCTTGCCTTCTGCTACTTTGTCCTCGACGAAGGCTTTGAGGACGTTAGCCTTGATCTTAATCTCATCCATCTTCGATGGAGAAAGGCTGCGCTTATCCAGGATCTTGGCCAGCCTGGAATATTGATACACAATCACTTGTCAGCAAGCGCTTAAAGAACCCCCGATGAAGACGGCTCACCGGGTTGTCTCTTTCTCGACATATGCCTCACTTCCATTCGCAATTTTCTCCATGACGCGCAGATAATGCTTCGATACAACAGGGGCAGTTTGGGCAAGGGTAGAGGCTTCCTTGTACAGATTATCTCTGACATCGGCACTAGCGGCAAAAAATTGGTGTGCAAGATCGTCGAATTCCGCAAGGCGACCAGCCTGATGAAAACGTCGGTCGTTAGGCATCAAATCGTAGTGAGGCGATTAATGGTCTCACCTCATCAGACAAACCTCCGCCAACGGCGCGCTGAGTGCCGCACTTCTCATTCAGGAAGTTCACGAAATCGGCCTCTGAACGGCCACCTTCGTAATCCACTGGTTCCGTGCTGCCTTTCGGGAAGAATTTGATTGTAGGGAAACCTTGAACTCCGTATTTCTTGCTAAGCTCGGCGTTCCTTTTGTCATCTCCGTCGACATTGGCGACAATGCACTATTCTTTCTATGTGAGCCTGAGCAGGTTTACAAATTAGGGAAAATGCACCTCTTTTTCAAGCTTGAACGTCGAGGCAACTGAAACAGGGTGAGTAACTTATATACTGCGATGCATTCGGCACACGCACCTTTCTCATAAGCGGGTTTCATGCTCTTGCAATGCCCACACCAGGGCGCCTACACGAAACATATCAATGAAGGAGATATCAATGGCATATGTGTGGCGCACAGTGAAGGAAACGAGGACATTCTTCGAGTTATCCTGAAACGAGACGACATGAGTCACAACAATATCCACGATCATTTAGCGGAAAGCTAGCGCACCAACGCGACTTCATCAAACGTATATGCGTCCAGGATCAAAGTTTCGGGTGGAGGAGGAGGCTTGATATTTGACTTGACACCAGACTTCTTGGCGACACTGAAAGAGAGATGTATATAAAGTTGAGATAAGCAGAAAGGAACACCCGTACAAGGCTGCGAGACTGTCAAGGTCACGCCCGGACTCGTATGGCTCGTGATTCCCCTCGGCATCAAACCATTTAAGAGCTATATGAAGGACCAGTAAGTGGATTTGGGCCACATAATGGGCAAGGGCACGCGTACTTGGGAAACCAGTGACTCCATACTTCTTACCCAGCGACTTTCCGGCACCGTCGGCATCCACCTTTGCTATCACGACTTTGTCTTTGGCGTCGACGAAGGCGTCTGCAAGTTGCTCATATATAGGTGCGAGGTTCTATCATGAAGTTAGTCAAAGAAACGGAAGCTCTTTGATACTGCATAATCACCTTGCAGTGACCACTGTTCAAGGCACGCGATACATCAGGCCCACCATTCCCAGAGCAAAGAGTAATATCTTACCACCAAGGTGCAAAGCTGGGGTGATGCAATTGTCAGAATATGTCCAGTAGACGATTGAACATCTGAACGCTCACAATTCAACAAGGCCAGGTTTCCCCTTTCCGATGACGCTGTCGAAGTTATCGGAAGTGAGGTCAAGTACATTGGACGCGCTGGCACCTGCTATTAAAGCAGCCAGAAGAGGAAAAGAGAACAACATGGTCGTTGAGAGAGAGGTATGTAAGGACGTCTACACTGACGTGTCCAAGGGAATATATCGTTGCTGATTGGTCAGCCCCGGTCACTGTTAGCCGACTGATTGCATTTCATCCTCTGACCCAACTCTAACCTCATTAATTCCATTCAGCTGTTACAGCAATATCGTGGTTTCTGCTCTTATGAACACATCAGGTCTTGAAGACGTTATAGTTTGCTTGTTCGAGGCTCGACAGCATGCTCACGGAAATCGTCGCTTCTCAGAATGGTAATACGATCGAGACCACGTGGCTCAGGGCTTCGCCCGATCTGTTTTATCGACCATCTTATCGACTCGGTTACTGATTTCTTCGCTTTCCAGTTATACTTACTCAGCAGAGAATACTTCTTTGAAAGCCAGTTGTTAGCATTTCTCGCTCCGGACCCACCTAAGAACGCTCCGCCGAAAATCCACTCATGGCTCCGGGAAACGAATACGAAGATGACATGGACGACGACGAGATCGAGCAAGAAGAACAATTTATTTTCCCCGAAGATATTCTTGCCGAGGTCGCAGACGAAGGCGACGAGCCCATGGATGAAGATGAAGATGGCGACGAATTGGGGGAGCTAGGAGCAGGATCTTCTTCCAGCAAATTCGATTCAAACTCTGTCCAAATTTTTACGGATCATCGCTCTTCGGTCTTCGCGGTCGCGGGACATCCTACACAACCGCTTGCTGCTTCAGGAGGAGAGGACGATCTGGGTTTTGTCTGGGATATTACAGATGGAGAAGTGATCGTCAAGTTAACGGGGCATACAGATAGCGTCACCAGTATTGGCTGGAGTGCTGATGGCGAGATGGTTTCTACTGGTGGGATGGATGGTAAAATTCGGATATGGCGGAGGGTGGGTACAGAAAACTATAGAACTTGGGAGTTCTTGACGGAGTTACAAGGCCCGGATGAAGTCATGGTATGTGTGCTTGATGATCGGTTTCGACACATATCTCAACAATATTCAGTTCCTCCGATGGCATCCTAAAGGCAACGTCCTCCTCGCAGGATCAAACGACTCAACTCTGTGGCTGTGGCAACGTCGGTCCTCATTCTCCTGTGTCATACATAATTCGATTAAATCAATAAATAGTGCCGTCGGGCAGTACGATGCAAGTATTCGCGGGTCACACTGGTGCGGTGAACTGCGGTGAATTTACTCCTGATGGTAAGACTCTTCAGAACTAACGAACACCTCTGACCTAATCCGTCTTCAACAGGAAAAAGGATCATTTCAGCATGTGCAGATGGGATTCTGATCTTCTGGGATCCTCGGTCTCCCACCCCAGTTTTCAAACTTACAGCAGAAGATGCTCGATTTAGTTTGGACGGCATCACGGCTCTCAAAGTCAACCCTTCCTCAACACTCGCTGTGATTGGCGGCGCTGCCGGAGGTGTCCGTATCGTCAGTCTGAGCAAAGGCGAAGTTGTTGGGGCCCTTGGTGGACACACTGAAGGAGAGAGTATTGAAGCCGTGGAATTCGTCGATATCCATGGGTCAAATTCTGGTCCTGGTGTTGCCGTCACTGGAGCAACGGACGGGAAGGCCTGCATATGGGACCTCAGCACAATGCGACTGCGATCGACTTTGGAGCACAAGGTTGGTATTTCATTGGCTAACGAGCGACACGCATCATGGCTGATGAACCTTTGTTCCCCAGGACGCTGTGACGAAGCTGTTGACACACCCAGCCCCAAGAGGCTACATCCTTGTCTCTGCATCTGCGGATAAAGCATTACGAACTTGGGATGCTCGCACTGGTACTCTTCTGCGGGAACACAAGGGTCACCGTGCAGCAGTCTTGGATGCGTCACTGGGATTGGATGGCTCAGTTGTCGTTAGCGCTGGCGATGATGGTATGTGCCTGGTATTCACGACTGAAGCCACTGAGGAGGAGGATTAGTTGCCATAGCTAGATTTTGGCGTGAGTTACGCCACATAAAAATAATTGAAGGTATAAAGTACTCATGGCAATACAACAATCATAAGGGGAGAATAGATTATTTAAAATCCACGAGTCCACGAATCCTTCATTGCATATCCCACTCATCCCAAGACGACGGAACTGGTGTTTTTGGTGTAGGGGGAGTGATTTCCGTGGTTTCCACCAGCTCGATGATCTTATCGGTAGTTCCATCCTTGTCGTCTTTGCTTCCCCTCATCGCCACGAGGATGGTGTCGTCCTGCCCATAAGTAGGCCTTGAATGCAATAAACGAATGTCGGAACCTTCGATGACCTGCGCGATGCGACCCGTATTGATGTCCCGGATTTCTATAAATTGCATTGAAAATAAGAGTATGTGACCGCCCCGTTGAGCAAAAGATGTGGCTTTGGTTTCCCATTTGATGTACCCAGCATCGCGACTCGGAACCCCACGCTTTGTGATGTAGTAACCGACATCTGCGTACGCAAGGTAAGTGAGGTAGAGGGCACACGAGTGTAACTTACTGTCATAGACCACGAGAAGCTCCACAGGAGTTACGCGTACCAGCCCAAGGGGCTTTCCTTCGTCAAGTCGCGCCTTGAGCGTGCTGAGACGAGGAGATGAAGCCGCATCCTGCAGATCCGGCAGCATCGCTACTTCTGATTTCACGAGACTTCACAAGGGTGAGAAAAACATTACGACATTGGAGGCGGATGACATATGCATACTTCGTTGGGTCAATGACAACAATCCCGTCCTTCGTGCAGATACCAACAGTTTTTAAAAGCGGGCTAATATCGTACGCGTCCCTTGGAATGTAGCCAGGCTGTGAAATATTCAGCAATTGCCTTTTACTTAAATGGAGGACGAGATACTCGCTTCACCAAATGGTCGAAATGAGTGTAGCTGAACGATTCGCGACGTGTGCTGGGGCGATAGCGCTGAAGAAGGCGAATGGACGACCTCCACAACGTTGAGAGACATGGATAGTTGAAGCCGCTTCTTGGACGCGTAGATGACTGAATGATGACGTTAGTTGAGAGTGGATCTGAAACTAATGACATACAACTAACTCAAGACACGTTCTCCAACATGCATATGTCTGAAAAACACGACAGATGTGTCTTTTCCCGCCACTTGTTCTTTTGACGCACCAAGGGCACTGGGTCGCATAGTTCCGAGTGCTACATGAGCAACAGCGTCCAGAGAAAGTGATAGAAGAGAGGTCTCATAATGAACAATGAATCTATTGAAGATTTTTTGTCCAAGGGTTTGTATTGCTGCCAGCGCAGTTGGGTTTGGATAGCTGAGAATCCTGCGATAGTCTAAACGCAAGTTAGCAAACACTGCACAAATTCAGTCGAATTATTCGCGGACCTTCTGTACCTCTTGGTGAGACATATACACCTGTTGAGCATCCTACTGCAAGAAACCGTCTGCCGCCACTACCTGCGAATGAAGAGGAAGATGAACTCTGATCCAGACTGTTCAGTAATAGGCCTTACTGAATGGCACAGCACTTGTGATCCTTCCTGTTAATCGAACTGACGTCCCATATGGAACTCTGGGTCCCATGATACGGAAGAAACGGTCTGTCAGAGTATGTTGATAGAACCACTGCAAAAAAGTTGACGATTACTTTCTTCAACAAAGAAAGGAATCGCAGTACCATATTTGCATCCTGCCGTGCTTTATGAACGCCAATTGCATCTACGAAAGCGGTATGCCATCGCTTCCTGATAGCTTCACTAGCTGCACATAGGGTATAAGACCGCTTTGACCTGCTAGACGCATGGTATATGGTGAAGGGATATATCGATACTGTTTGCGATCGGAAGCTATCCAGAAGGTTACCCTCCTCTGCCCTTTCTTTCCTCACCTCTGGAGGAGAGGTGAAAGAACCAAGGCGCAAGTAGGATAGGGGCAATGGCTGTGAAGGACGTCAGTGACGGGAACAAAAAGACCTTCAGCGAAGTTCATACACGGGTTATGATACGACGTCTGAGCGTCCCATCGGCTCGCTTCTCATCCCGTGTTAGCATAACTACGTGAGTTAGTCATAAGCCTGTATAATCAGGGACTACACGGAATCCTCACAGAAATTGTCCAAAAGTGCACCGCTCAGCTCGTACCAGCCTGACCGTCCAGAATCGGCATGACCCTGTCGGAATAACGAGCCTGAGTATACTAGTGTCCGACTCTCGTCGGAAAAGTCCATGTCCTACACGATTTGCTATAAAACAATGGTGGGCTTTGATACGGTGCATGTACGCACAATAATTTCTCCTTTCTGAAATACCAGACTCTCTTTCAAAGCCATAAACTTGACTTTGTTTTCTGCTGCTTCAATGCCGGGCTGAGTACTCTTTATAAAATCACCTAAGATGCTCAGGATCAATGGCAGTGTTTCCAGGTCTGGGTGATTAAAGTCTTTGTCGGTCCGTTTCAAAATTTGCTCCAAAACAAGATTAAGGCGCGGAAGTCGAGTGACAGGGCGAGAAAGAAATGTGATGAGATCGCGTTTACGGATTCGAGGGTCTGTGGACACAGATTGCACAAATGCCCGGTAGGCCGGATTATCCCTCATTTCAGTCCGGTGGCATGATTCAGACAATGGATAATGTTTGATGTACGATTCATAGGCGGATCGAAAGTCAGACTTCAGCACAGCTATATTTCGAATATTGAGAGAGGATATCTTGATATGAAGGAGATACTTACTATCGAGAATGATATCTGCCACACTCTGAATTAGGGGGTGCTGTTCCCGCTGACGCTCAAGCAGAGCTCCAAGCATTCGCTGATGATGTACATGAATCTGATTGAGATTTCCAAAAATTTCGCTGATGAAGCGGGGAAGACGCTCTGTAGAGATGATAGGTGGCGAGGCTTCTCTTAAACCTTGTAGGAAGACCTGGCACAAAATCTTAGATTTCAATATGCACGCATATCAAATAAAGAAAACGTGCTTGTTCAATAGTCTCCAAATCAGATACATATTCTCTTTCAGCTTTGAAGACTTCGAAGAGGACAGATTGCCGCTGAACTTCTTGTTCTCCCAAAGCATCTCGGGCTTCTGTAGGGACAAGGCGATGCCAAGTCTGATCATTCTCAGGCAACAGTCCCGCTTGAAAGCGGCGGAGGCCCTCTTCAGAATTGAGTCTGTATTATATGAATTGCATGAACATACACTCTACAACTTTACATTCAACTGAGAGAAGATTACACACGACAAGTTTGAAAGCTCGCTCGATAAATCTTCTACATCGTGAATGGGCTAGAAGACAATGCCAAGTAAGAGAAAGATGATCCAAAAATATGTATCACACTGACACACCTCTGATCCCGATCCATAGTCATCACTGTCGTAGTCTCGATTGTATGAAGATGCAGTCGAGATAAAGGATACAGTTGATGGGTCTTCGTGCAAACCCAGCGAAGGCATTGATCCTAGTTCTGTTCTGGAGTGTCTGTGCCCTAATGTACTTGCAGGTGGTGGTACTGGACTGTAAGACGTCGAACGGTATATCTGAGGTTCCGGAAACACTATGTTGCCATTGTTGTTGCCGGAAGCACTAGCGGATCGGTTGAATGACGGTCGATTGGAGAGTTCCGTCATGGAATACACACGAGGTCGTCCCTGGACTGGTGTGGCGAGTTGATCGTCCCAGGGATTGGCAAAAGGTTCTGATTCATGATCATCATATTCCGAGTAAGCGGGAGGAGTTACCTCGAAAGTGTATGAGGGAAAGGCCGCTTGAGAGGGAGTATGGGAGTCAGGCGCAGAAGGGATAGAAATATGGGGTCGGGGGCGACTATCACCATCACTGTAAGACGACAACATTGTGGTGACTACGAACCAATTTCAGCGCGCTCGGTTCCGCTGCTAGAATATGGACACGTGGAGTGGGTGTCAATGAGCAATATGCGCAAATAAACTCAGGCTAAGGTTGATAGATCTAGAAGTGCCATCAGTCCACAATGTTTGAACTTTGGGAGGACCGTGTCGAAAACTTTCATTATGCACTTGGGTTGATAGGTCGATAGGTTGAAATCCGAGTGGATCGGACTCAGGTCGACTTTGGCGCCACAGACACCAGCAGACAACCCCAGTAGTTGAAATCACTGTGAGGGAAGTGTCGACTGCTGCATGTTCCCGAGAACCCTTGCTTGGACACATTCGCTCTGCCTACAAATAAGACCGTCCAAATTGAATTCTCTCCAAATACTCTCCGGCGTAAGCATAAAAGTCCCATTCTCATGTACGCATACAACGACGACAGTGCGCATCTTATTGTTCTATCTGTAAATGACGACGACGCCTCCCTAGCCTTCTATTTGCACGGTGTACGTACAATGCGCCTCCTTTTTTTGTTTCTATCCATCACTTACACTCAATGGCCGGATTTTATAGGGCAACTTCTGAATCTTCTGAATTGTGTGAAATCCATAAGTTCTGACATCGCCAACTTCGTCAACCGCGTCCGCCGCGATGTATGCAATCTATTTGTTTACCTTGTATTGATGTTACCAATGTCATTCAATAATACCATTCCTCCAGGTCCCCGGTGTCGGTGGTTCTGGAACAACCTTCCGCTTCAGGACAGACAGCCCAGGTACGCTTTCCGCTCATACCCACCTTTTCCTCGCTGACATGGTAGTACAGGTCCTTCGTTGTTCTATGGCCACATTTTCTAGGCAAACCGGCCTCGCTACCGTCATGCTCGCTGACCCTGCGGCGATCCGTAGAAACACCCACCCGGTTAAGGCTTAGGAGGCTCTCTGTCTAGCGTGAATTCTTACACATCGCATCAGGAACCATGAAACGACAGTTACATCTGTTACGACGCGCTTCCTGCGGAACTCCTCCAGTGACTGGATTATTGTAGCTGTGTTTTCTGAATCTATTACATGTATATGATTTTGCTCTAACATTTTTTCCCAACTAAATATGAACTTCAGCAACCGCTGTGAAGTGAA